>QFET01008324.1:0-60041 GCA_003316355.1 Tuber calosporum | reverse complement strand
AGCTGCTTTGGTTGCACCGCCTTAAGTAAGGGTGAAGTGCCGACGCTCAGGGCTCCGGGGCGTTTTGGCGTCTGTGGTGGATCCCCCGGAATGCATCGGAGTGCATCATAACCCTCTAGTCAACCTCATCACCGGGCGCTCGGGATCACTTCTGTCTGGCGAGGCAAGTGTAAGACATGGAGTCAAACTTGGCGCACGAGTGAGTTGTCAAGACATTGTAGCCCGGATTCCCAGGTGCCTGGAGAGGGCCACTAGACGCGGGATAGTCGGGCAGGGTACTGGTAGGCTATTACAGTCCAAGTACGTAGCTTACAAGCGTGATAAAGCGGGGTACAATTCTGCATACGAGAGTCTATTGGAGGGTTGCTCAAGATTGGGTGTTTCAACGAATAATTGGGTCCTTGGAATGTTGGAGGGAAGCCGTTCAGAGTTGCACTCACGGACTGCCGTTAGTGGGAACATGGTACCGTATCGAAATTGACTGACCGCCGATACCTGTTGGGATACGGTATTTCACGGACTTGCCCAGCCTCTGACGCACACACGAATGAATGGATGGATGGATGAAGTTGATTTTTAAAAAAGATACCGTATTGGACCCGTACAGAAGGGGGAAAAAGGAAAGGGTCAAAAGAAAAAGAAAGAAGCCATTAAAGCATCAAAAATACTTGCACATGCTTCTAATTTTCAAACCTCATGGCTCGTAAGAACGAGGTTTTTTTAATTTTTTCATCGTTTAGCGCTGTGCCTTCTTTTGACTAGCTAAGGCCTCTGGCCTTCCACAAAGTGTAAGGCTTCTTCCTTGCTAGCAATTTTGACACTAGAGGTTTTGTATGTGTCCTGATAAAGCACGCCATAATGCTTGTCCGCGACCATAACGAGTTCTGGCCTGAACGTCGTACACTGTTGATACATTTCCGTGTTAGTAGTATAACACTTTTAGTTATTTATCAATCTGTTGGGATAGGGGGTGTCAAAAAAGTAACACGGTACATACGATAAATTGTCCATTTTCTGCCCGTGAAGAGAGATCCTTCACCATTTGTGCGACGGCTGTTCTATATTGTGCTATGCATAACCCTATGTGAGCTTGTGGCACCAACAAGAAAAAAAACCTGGGCGCAGGATTCCCAATAGCCGGGCTGTTGGGCTGTTAACAGCAAGTTAATGTCCTGCAGGCCAGCAGACGGCACGTGTTACATGCTCCTGTTGGTTAATCCAGCTCAGGGATTAACTTGATTTTTAGGGCCAACACAGCCCGGTTATTGAGAGCCCTGAACAAAAGAAAAAAAAAAAAGAAAGAAAAAAAAGCTCTCCTCTAAATAGCAAATACTTGTAGATAAGATCCGACTTACCATCAAGATTCGCATCAACCTCATCAAAAAGGTAAAACGGTGCTGGGTCACACTGCTGGATGGCAAAAATAAGAGCCAGCGCACCTGCTTGAGATTAGCGAATCACTTCCTAATAACTATTCAGCTCTCTGCATGGTTACTTGAGTATTCCCCGAAGAATAAGGCGTGGGGAAATAACAACGTGACTTACACAGGCTCTTTTGCCCACCACTCAATTGCTGGATCCTCTGCTGCTCATCATGTCTCGAATTGAAACTCACGCTAATACCTACCCCCGTGTAATTCTCTACCCCACCCTTCCTGCCCTCCCCATCATCATCGCCGCTGCCTTCATCATCACGTTCCTCCCTATCCACCCTCCTCTGTATGACAAGCCTCCCTCGCCCGGCTGGCACGAGTTTCTCGAAAATCTCTGCGAAATCTTTGGACACCTGTCTGAATGTTCGCTCAATGGCCTCATCCTTACGCTGGTCCAAAACCTGAATCAGTTCTTCAATAGAAGATTGACTGGAATCTAATTCCTCACGACGCTTTATTAGAGTATCACGTTGTTTCGTGAAATTTGCATACTGTTCGAAAGCTTTCTTGTTAACGTGGGAGTATTTTTTTAGGGCTTCGTTGACCTTATGAAGTCGTTTAACAACCTACATATCCTCCGAACGAATCAGCAGTGCATGCATAAAAAAAAAGCAAAGGGGTGCATTAAAAGCTGGTGTTTGTCGCCAAGATCTGAGGCGCGCATCGCGCACCCAAATGTTGCTTTTTGAGGTCTTACCTGGTTGGAAGCCAGCCTCTCAAATTTCTCGAAAGCTTCTTCGGGTAATACTCCTAAATCTCTAATGTTCCGGCTGCATTCCTGGGCCTTGTCTGTAAGCAGGGCTCTCTTAGCCATGCTCCTCTCAATTTTTTTCTTCTGTCGCTCGATATTCCGCGCCTCCTCTTGCTGTGCCGCCTGCATTTCAGTCTTCTGACGCTCGAGGTCCTCGAGTTCCTTTTTTGCCTCATCAAGCCCTTGATCGACTTCGTCGAGTCTGGTCTTGACCCTATCAATTGACTTTCCGATTCGCTTCAGCTCTCCCTGGCTTTCCTT
Source organism: Tuber calosporum (assembly GCA_003316355.1). Taxonomy (NCBI): domain Eukaryota; kingdom Fungi; phylum Ascomycota; class Pezizomycetes; order Pezizales; family Tuberaceae; genus Tuber; species Tuber calosporum. The sequence goes on along the minus strand of QFET01008324.1, from coordinate 57,596 downwards.
GAGATCGCTACGTCGCCCACCTGACCCCGTAGTCTCTAAATTATCCATACTTTGTCCCTTCAGTTGATCAAGTCTCATCCGTAGGTTCTCTCGGAGCTCGACTTCAATGATAGACTTCCGGCTTTCCTTTTCGGCCCTCTCAAGAGCTACTACCGACAAGGTCTTCCGCAGTTCTTGGACAGTTCCGGTGAGTTCTTCGAGTCGAGCTTCCTCAGCAGAAGTAAGAGATTTTTTGAGTTCGCTGCTGATCTCTGCTTGATATGCTTCTAGTTGCTCGCCCAAACTCTTCAAGCTTGCCTCAACATTTTCCCTGCTCTTCCTCTTTCTCTCGAGATTATCTCTGAGTTGCCCTACCGTGCCTACCAATCCTTGCAAGTTAGCCCTGAGCGGACCATAGCTGTTTTCCAATTGGCCTCTCTTTGCCTCTGCCTTTTGTAACTCTCCCACAGCATTCGTGACTTCTTGGTCCTTTCTCTCGATTCTTCTCTTAATTTCCATGGCCTCCCGTTTTTGTTTTTCATACATTTCCCGCCATTTCTTTACAGCTTTCACGGCTTCTAATCTGCTGCGTCTTGGATCGTGATAACCCCCCGTCAATGCACCCTTTTTGTCTGCTCTATCGCCAGCAAGTGTTATAGCGCTGAGGCCATGAGATCTAGCATATTGTGAGGCCACATTGAGGTCAGGGCAAACAATTGTTTTGCCAAAAACTTGCTGGAAGGCTTTAGCGTAGATTTCGTCGTATTCGATATAATCCAACATTGGTAATGCGTCCTTAGTGCCAGGAAAACTTCCCAACCTTGGCTTAAGCCTATTGAGTGGCATAAAAGTAATCCTACCAGCCTTCTCGCGCTGTAAGTGCTGAAGAACAGTGGTTGCTGTATCGTCATTGTCAACCACGTAATGGAATAAGCTCTGTCCAGCAGTGACCTCAACAGCTGTACGGAAGTTCTCTTGAACATCCATCAGTTCCACGAGAGTTCCATAGCATCCTTGCAAGTTCAATTTCTCACCGATCCGTTTAACCGCTGCAAGACCTCGCGAAGTGTTTTGGTCCATGGTGTAGGACAAGGCCCTTTCTGCCTTGTCGAGTTCCTGACGCGATGACTCCACCAACGAATCAAGCTTCGCATCCTCGCGCCATAATTCCTTTCGCTCATCAACTAGCCTATTGCGGTCATCTTTGCGGGCGGCAACATCTTCGGCGATCTCTTCCAGAGTTCCAGATCTACCATCAAGCTTTTCTCGGATACTCTTAATCTCTGCCTCCACCCTAGTAATTTCAGCCTCCAACTCTGTAGTCTCGGTTTCCAACCCACCCATTATGGCCTTCCTCTTTCCCAGGGTCTCCTGACATTCCCTGACCTCCCGCCTGAGCCACTCATCCCGCTCCCGTTTGTTCCGAAATTGAGTACTACGTCCCTGTTTGGCGTACAATCTCTGGCGTGCAGTCTCGGCCTCCTCCAGTTGTGACTTTAGTTTGGCCTCCTCCTCCTTCTTCTGGTTGTACTCAGGAAGAAGTTCGCCTAACTCAGCCTCACGCTCAGCGATGCTATCGGTGATTTCTTGAAGCTCTGCCTCGTACCGAGCCTTGGCTCGTTGTAGATGCTCTTGGTCGGCGGTCAAAGCCTTAACGTCCAGCTCAATCTGGGCACGATGTCGGACATGCTCGCGATATTCTTCCTCAAGCTGAGTTTTATCGACCCGAAGAAGTTCGGATTGTTGCTTGTTTGCTGTGATCGATTGGTCAAGGTCCTTCAATTATTGCGTAAGCTAAAACTATGCATCGGTATATAAAAGAAGGGGGCAGAGAAAACCTGTATTTCTTTCTCGCGCTCAATAAAAGCCTCCCTGCTGTCTTCATTGATTTCAATGCCACGCGCTCTGGTTTCTTCAATTCCATCAATCGCGTTATTGATCTCAACTTGCTCTCGATGGTAGATCGTATATTCAAGACATCTTCGTTCCCTGTCTTTCTCCTGAAACCCCCTCAACTCTTCTTTTTCTTCTTCCAACTCACTGAGTCGCTCTTCAATGTACTTTAGTAGTTCATCAATCTTGGCTCGTTTGCTCTCAGTTTCCTCCATGATCTTAAGAGACTCAGTTCTCCGTTGCTCATAAACTTGGGTTCCTGCTACCTCTTTGAGGAGGTTCAACCGCTCGAAATCCTTCATGTTTGTAAGCGTAGTAACACGACCCTGCGGGACAATGTAATATGGATTGCTTCTAGAGAAACCGGCACTCTCTAGTAGATTCATTACATCACTCTTAGTGGCATTTTTTCTGTCAAGTGAATACTCGTCCTTCTTGAGACCGATGGTTCTCCTTAACACGACCTCATCTCTGCCCGTAGGGAATCGCTCGTCACTATTGTCGAAGATAATTTCAACATATGCGCTCATAACTGCTGACCCAGAACCTTCGTGTAGAAGCGCTTGCCGTTCTTCTCGTCCCATCTGGGTATACGCGTCGGAAAGAACAAACCGGATGGCAGCGAAAAAGTTGGATTTTCCGGAACCATTATGACCGACGATAACATTTGTTTTTGGCGAAAAGGGCTCGATAACTGTTTGTTCCTTGTAGCTGTTGAATTTCGTAGATAGGAGAATTAGCGAGATCAAAAGCAGTTAAAATTTTATGAATGAATGAATTGAGAAAAGCTGGCATACGATTTGAAACCCTGAACGATTATTTGTTTGATGTGCATTTTGCTAATGTTGCGAAAGGTCGCTAGCGACCCTCACAGCGAATAAACTATGTGGTTTCGTCGTGGATTCGAGTGTTTGTCGTGAGGCTTTTCAGGAAGTTTGAAGAAAGGATTGAGTTGCTTTGATGGCTACGGTATGATATAGTGGTAGATGGTAACAAATGGGATTCGCACTGTTGCAGCAAAGCGACAACACGGCGAGAGGACAACGCGTTGTGGGGTTTATGGTAGATGGTTAGTGCCAAGGAAGGAGCTTCTACGGCATTGGAATGGGGTGCAAAGTTCCGTGCCCAGGTGCAAGGGTATTTTGGGCAAAGTTACACGAAGGTGACCCCTATACCGCGTAGCTGGGAACACAACATACAAGTATGGCATCGTCCTACACACTTGATGAACTCAAATTTCTCCTATTTTGGTTCAAAAAGGGACTTTTGGACAAATTCCGGAAGGGGTATGACAGTGGGAAATAATTCGAGAGGAAAGGGCGAAGGTTGTTTCACTGGATGATAATACAGGATGGAATTTGGTTAAAATTGACTAAGATCTTGATATCCATCAGTGAACACTCTAAAAGGTAAGCTTCTCCATCTTATCTTTGAAAGTTATTATAAACAATTGTTAATTTATAGATTTACCAATGCATGAAGGAGAATAATATATATGGTTGAATGCTAGCTTGTTGGGTTGGTTGTTATAGGATAGCCAATTGTGTGGAGTTGAGTTGGGAGAGCAATTTCCTAATTGGGAAAGAACGACAAGAAATGTCAGTAAAGCATCTTGGGAAATTGCTAATAGAAGATAAAGTTTTCAAGTTTCTTAACTTGTTTATATAGTTAAGGTGTGTTCTCCAGTGCTAGATGAACTCTTAACAATTAGGGCTTATTTTTTGGATTATCGGATAAATTGATTGGTACAGGAACCTGCATGAAGTATTATACTAGATAATATGGTAAAAACAAAACCTTAAGTTCCAACATATGTCATCTGTGTCTTTAGGGTTTAAAACTCATACTAATAAAACATTCTCAATTGGACCTTCCAAAATATTTCAACTTTAAAGAAACAAACCTCTAATAGCCAGTTCCCTACCTATTTCGCTTCACTCCTAGTCGGCCAAAGCAAGTGCAATGCTGCATCAAAAAGAATTTTAGGTTTTTTGTATTTTCTTAAATAGATGTATCTAATATAAGTTATTAACAGGGATGTTTTATCCTTAATTTTAACAACTCAAATGTACCACTTAGCAACTATTAATCAAGAAAACCGAAAATCTGCTACAACTCTTATCATGTTTGCACTAATGGAGATGAAACTAAGATTAGAAAAAGCTTCAAAATAGTTAGTGAAGGAGCCTAATGAGACTGTCAGTACCGCCGCAAAATTGTAAGATGTAAAAGAATCAATGATTCAATCACGCCAACTTCGCAAATGAAATCAAGTCTGAAATGCTGGTTGAACCTTTAACTGTCACAAATCATGACTTAGGAATATGGAATGTTTCACATGACTCATGATTGGTGAGATCATTTATGATAATGATGTTTGGTTTGATTTATGTTTTTATGACTCACGATTGTGAGGTCATATGATGTTATGACTTTCGCACCTGACTACAAGTATGAGTCAGGGGTTTCACGCATGTGACGCGATTAGCGCACATGACTTTTATGGAAATTGAATATTATGGGGATTGTATACTTAGACTCAAATTATGAGTCATAGGATGTTTGTTATACTATGACTCACACAGGGGTTATAGTAAAGAGGTGACTCATAGTAAAGTCGGCAGGGTTAGGGTTGTGGAAAGAGCGCCTATAGAAGGAGGGTCACGGACACAGATCGCTAACTCTTCACACAACCACCTAAGTTACTTCCTATGTTATATTTTACCTATTAGTTCAATCTATACTTTATTCTTATTACGACTATCTATTTATATCACTGACTGAAAGGTGATTCAAGGAACATATCGCTAAGAAGCAGTCGCAAGGGCTAGGAGTGAGAGGACTCAGCATTCCCACAGCGACGTAAGGCTACGAGACCTGACTAGCGGTAAGACCAGTGGTACGTATCGTTACCTGTTGCAGTTGAAGAAGATAGTGTGCCTTGTCCGGCTGACTCGGGATAGGTTTGTAACATTAGGTTGCGTCCTTTGCAACACTTAACGAATACAAAACGGATTCACCTACAGATACAGAAGTACCGGACTTCAACGATCCACAGACTGTCTTAGGTCTACAAGCAGAACTTGGACAAGCCTTAAGCGAGATATCGCGGAAGGATCTCTAAGACCTCCAAGCCCAGTCACCCCGGAAGCAAGATCATGATCAGGGTCAGTAAGCTCAGGAGTATCCCCAATACACAGAATGTCGCGGGTAGCAGGACTAGCGGATACGATAACTCTCACGAGATAACAACTCCAAGAGTTGATCAGAACGGTTCAGGATAATCGACTGGAACCGACGGTGCAGAGGCTAAAAATCAAAACCCCAGATACATTTACAGGAGACCGTACCAAACTGCGAGCATGGCTAGTCTAACTTGCAATGTACTACACAGCACTAGGATGGGGAGAAAATGAAGACGGATTAAAAGTGGACTTCGCCAAATCCCTACTGAGGGAATCAACAGGCAAATGGATTACTCCATATGTGGAAGGAAAGACCCCAGCCACATGGAATGGCTGGGCAGAATTTCAAGCCACTCTACGCATCCAATTCGGCGACGTGGGAGCTAGGGAAACGGCAAGAAATAAAATTGAGAAAATCAAGCAAGGGAGCTGGAATGTGACTGATTTCTGGAACGAGTTAAGACTATTGGCAACTGTGGCAGAATACGACAAAGCAACCTTGCGAAGGGCTTTCTTAAGGGGCTTACAAGAAGAAATCCGGAACGCATGGGCCATGAGGGCTCAAGACTTCACGACAACTGAGGAAATGGCGGTATGGTCCATTAATCAGGAAAACCGCCTGGACGTTATCAAACATGTGCAAGGAAGGTCAAAGATCAAAACATACGACAACGCCAGAAACTGTGACGGCACCTTTAAGACCCAACGACTACAGGAGTCTCGGGGAGATCCAATGGACCTAGACACGAAAAGGCGAAGACAAGCTCTTAACATATCAAAGACTGAATATTGGAGGAGAAGAAACAACAACCTGTATATGGCATGTGCGAAACCAGGACACATGATGAGAAACTGTACCAACCCAAGAGACGAGAAAGAATACCCAGCGAGGACAGTCATTAGGGTTCAAAACCCACGATGGAAACAAAGAACAGCAATCCGCAAAATAGATCTCGAAAACGAAAAAGAATAAAGAGGAAAAAGACGACGGTCCCCAGTGAGCGATGGTCTGGGGGACAAGGGGAAAAAGAAACCCATCGAGATACGAAACTTCTACGCGGCACTAAACAACACGGAACTACTGGAACACGAAAATGACTATGTCATGGTAAAAATGCGACTACATGGCAGAGACAAGATTATCAGCATCAACGGAATGATCGACACAGGAGCGACCGAGGACTTTATTGATAAAGAGGTATGCGAAAAATACGGCATGCCTATGGTAAAGGCTAAACAACAACGAGAGCTTTACCTGGCGGTCGGCAAACTCAGCGCAATGGGTCTGGTAACCCATACGGCGACAGTACCAATGGACATCGGTAGCCATAGGGAAATGATTACCTTCCAAGTGGCAAATTTACAAAACCCCGAAGAAGTTCTTGGAATGCCAAGGTTAAGAGAACATAGCCCTGCAAATGATTGGGGAAAGGGGACCATCACGTTTGATAGTGAGAGATGCACGACCTGGTGTTTAAAAGAGTCACCGAGGGTCTTTACAGTCCCACAAGCGGAAGCCCTGGAGGAGAACTTAGATATGAAATTCTCAACGGTTCAGGCAAAAATGGAAAAACAGATTCTGGTCAAACGGTTGACTAAAGAGGCAATGTTGCCTACGAGAGGCTCACTTAGGGCGGCAGGACATGACCTGTACGCTAGCGAAAGAGCAACGATACTAGCCAAAGGGCAAGAAGTTATCCGAACTGGAATAGCCATCAGATTACCACAGGGTACTTATGGGCACATTGCACCACGAAGCGGATTATCAGTCAAGAACAGGCTTACAACCAACGCAGGTGTAATAGATGCGGATTATACAGGTAAACTTGAGGTAGTAATGGTGAACCGCGGGGACGAAGACTACATATTCAACTCCGGTGACAGGATAGCACAACTGATATGCGAAAGATACCTGGACGGGGAATGCAAGGAGGTCGAAGTACTTGCAAAGACCGAACGAGAAGACAAAGGATTCGGAAGTACGGACCACAAAAGAGACCGGGACAGAATCGAATCTGAGGGTACCCGCGAAGAAACAAAAACGGACCAGAAACGAATAGAGATCTGTGAGATCTCGGCTCAAGCCTTGGGGAAGTTCTACAGAAGAGGAGAAATAACAGGCATTCTCAAGTGGAACCAGGAGGACGGCCAATAAGATTTGAAGGCAAGGAATGTCAGTACTGAGCTGGCTATTAAGGCCAAAAAGTACCAAGGGAGAGAACCCTTGGAACGGATGATACCAGAGGTATACCACCAATTCCTGGATCTCTTTGAAGAGAAAGAAAAGACCACGTTACCGCCTTACAGAGAAGGAGTGGACCACAAGATTAACCTAGAAAAAGGAAAGACAATCCCAGCAAAGAGGTTATATCTACTAGGAGTAGCGGAACTGGAAGAATTGAGAAGCTAATTGAAACAGAATCTGGAAAGAGGATGGATATGAGACTCCTTCGCGGAAACAGGAGCACCCATCCTTTTCGTCAAAAAGAAAGACGGAAAATTACGACTATGCGTGGATTACCGAGGACTTAATGAAGTCACGAAAAAAGATCGCTACCCACTGCCACTAATTGGGGAAGCCTTGGATAGGCTAAACAGTGCCCGATACTTTACGAAGCTTGATATTAAGGATGCATACCACAATGTGCGAATCAAGAAAGGAGACGAATGGAAAACTACATTCGCGACACGATACGGAACTTACAAATACTTGGTAATGCCATTCGGCTTGACCAATGTACTGGCAACATTCCAGAGATGGATTAATCAAATGTTACACCGATTCTTGGACATATGCTGCATAGTATATTTGGATGAGGTACTGGTGTACTCAGAAACAATGGAGCAGTACCAGAGAGACGTGGGAAAAATCCTGGAAGCGATTGGAAAATCCTGAATGAGAATCAAGCCAACTAAGTGTGAATTCTACAAGACAGAAGTGGAATACTTAGGATTTATTAGTGACCAAGAAGGAGTCCGGATGGATCCTATCAAGACGGCAGCCATATGGGAATGCGCAATTCCGAAGAACAAAACCGATATTCAAAGAGTTATGGGATTTGGCAACTTTTACCGAAGATTCATCGAGGGGTTTAGCATGACAGCAAAACCTCTATACAATCAGACAAAGAAAAATGCAAAATGGAAGTGGGGTACAGCAGAGAGCTAGGTGTTCATTACGATGAGACAAAAAATAACTTCAGCACCAGTACTCACCCATTACAATCTGGAAAGACCGATCATGATTGAAACAGATGCAGCGAAGTATGTCTGTTCGGGAATTCTATCATAACAGTGCGAAGACGAGAAATGGCGACCAGTGGCATTCCGATTAAAGACAATGACAAATGAGGAATGCAACTACGATATTCACGACAAAGAACTATTGGCCATAGTACAGGCACTCAAGGAATGGAGAAGATATGTGTTAGGAAGCCATCATAAGACAAGGATCCTCACCGACCATGAGAACTTGGTTCCTTTCACGACAACAAAAGATCTTAATGAACGACAGATCCAGTCGAGGGAGAAGTTAAACCAATACAATTAACAGATCGAATATCGGCCAGGAAAGGAAAGAGGCAAGCCGGACGTATTGACAAGGAGATGTCAAGATACGCCAGCAGAAGATGCCAACAGGATCAATCAGAAACAAAGGATCCTACTACCACAAGAAAGATACTTCGAGGAGATAAGGATACAGCAAATGGATGCGATTAGCTTTCCTGGAGAAGAGATAAGAAATCTTCAGGAATAGAGTGGGACGGACCCTCACATACAAGAGATAAGGAAAGCATTGGAACAAGGAACAAAAGAAATGAAGGATGTAGCCCTGGGGCTATGTCATTGGAAGGATGACTGCCTATGGTACCAGAACAAGATTTGGGTACCAGAAGAGGAGAGGATGAGGACAAAACTTATCAGAAAAAATCACGACATTCATCAAGCAGAACATGGAGGGACAGCGAAGACCACCGAACTCGTCAGCCGCAGTTATTACTGGCCTGGAATGCGAGAAACGATTAAGAGATATGTCAACAACTGTGACATTTGTCAGGGGACAAAATCATCCCGACATGCTCCGTATGGTCAACTAGAATCAAAGGAAACACCAGATAAGCCATGGAAGTCGATATCTATGGATTTTATCACGGATTTACCAGCCTGGACGGCTACAAAGCTATCTTGGTAGTCATCGATAGACTGAAAAAAATGAGTCATTATATTGCATCTCGGAAGGATATGATAATAAAACAATTCGCGCATACCTTTGCAAAAGAAATCTTTCGGTTACATGGATTGCCATATGATATCATCACCGATAGGGGAACACTGTTCACCTCTGACCTATGGAAGAAGATAGCCCAGAGGTTGGGAATCGAAAGGAAATTGAGCACGGCTTACCACCCGCACACGGATGGACAGACCGAAAGAACCAATGCCATTCTGGAACAATACCTGAGAGCATACGTCAACTATCAACAGGATAATTGGAACGAACTATTACCTTTTGCGGAGTTTGCATACAATAACGGACAACAAGACGCAATTAAGACAACACTCTTCTTTGTAAACTACGGACAACAAACGAAACATCACACCTGTGGTCATCTGATACCGGATCGGAAGATACCGGCAAACGAAATGAACCAATGGCACGACACCATACGCGAGGAAAAGGTGTCCGCACAACTTCGACAGAAAGAAAATTACGATCGACACAGAAAACCAGATCCGAATTTGAAATCAGGAGATATGGTATGGTTCCTACCAAGGAATGTAAGGACCACAAGACCATGCAAGAAACTCGATTACAGAAAGATGTTGCCCTTCAAGATCTTGGCAAGAGTGGGGAACAGTGCATATAAGCTAGACCTTCACCCATCGATGAGAATACACAACACCATCCACATCTCACTTCTCGAACTCTACCAAGACCAAAGATTCCTATCACAGATCCAGTCACCACCACCACCAATCAAATAGAAGGCGAAACAGAATACGAAATCGAAGAAATAATCGATTCACAACTACATTACGGAAGACTCCAGTATCGAGTGAAGTGGACAGGGTATTCTCCTAATTACGATAAAGTTTGGTACCCAGCGGAAAACTTTGAACACGCAGAAAAGGCAATCAAACACTTCCACGAACGATACCCAGATAAACCAAGGCAGGGAAGAAATTAAACAAGAAGGAACGAACGAGGATTGGGGAGACCCAATGCGAGAAATCACTCCAACTAGCCCAGGCTATGCAATGGTAGAAGAACGGCAAAAGGCATCAGAACACAACGCAATGAGATGGACGGCATGCTATGACGAGCATTGCAACATCCATAGAGGAGACAAGGAAGGGGCCAGTTACTGGCCAACTCAACCACATACAGAAACGAGATGGGAGGAGTGCTACCGAAATAATTGTCGAGCCCACAGGGGTGCGAAGATCGGGGCGGGATACAACCCCTAGGTATGGGGTAAAAGAAAAGAACTGAGCAGGAAGGATGCTCAACGCACAAAAGCCAGGAGGGGACAGTTGGAGAGGGGCGAGGAAACCCGAAACGATGATACAGAAAGCCAACACACGCAGGCAAATATTGAATGCCTCTAGAAAAAATTTCGGGTTTGGAAATACGACTGGATGAAGCTCAAGGAACGATCAGACTCTAGGAGGAGACCCTAGAAGCGTAATAAGCCACCATTTGGTACCAAAAACAAACTATCAAGGTAGCGGACCTGACATTGGAGATGGTCAGGAAATAGTTACGCATAATGGAACAAATATTATAGAAGTTCCGTCGCGACGCGAGAAGATTTGGGAACCAAGTAATGAAACTTGCTGAATAGCTTGATGGGACTCAAGCTGAGGGGAGAGAGGAGCTACTGTCACAAATCGTGACTTAGCAATTTGGAAAGTTTCACATGACTAACGATTTGTGAGATCATTTATGATTATGATGTTTGGTTTGATTTATGTTTTTATGACTCACGATTGTGAGGTCATATGATGTTATGACTTTCGCACCTGACTACAAGTATGAGTCAGGGGTTTCACGCATGTGACGCGATTAGCGCACATGACCTTTTATGGATATTGAATATTATGGGGATTGTATACTATGACTCAAATTATGAGTCATAGGATGTTTGTTATACTATGACTCACACGGGGGTCAAAGTAAAGAGGTGACTCATAGTAAAGGCACCAGGGTTAGGGTTGTGGGGAGAGCTCCTATATAAGGAGGGTCACAGACACAGATAGCTAGCATCCTCCTCCTCCGCCTACGGCCCAGACACGATCCCTTATTCTGTCTTGAAGAAGGTAAACGCTGTCAACCCTTTGATTCTCACCAATCTCCTCGGCCCGCTCCTGCAGTTCGGCTTCCACCCTCCTTCTCTAAAAAGGGCAAATGGGGTTATCCTTGATAAGCCTGGTAAAGACTCTTATGATTCTCCTTCTTCCTTTCGTATTATTGTTCTTCTTCAGACCCTGTCCAAGAACTTGGAAACGGTTGTCGCCTCCCGCCTGGAGCCCATCGCCTGCGCCGTTGGGCTCCTAAGTCCTAATCAGTGTGGCTCTCTTCCTGGTCTTTCCTCTTTTGACGCCTGTGCTTCTTTAGTTCACACTGTCCGCTCCTTTCAACGTCCACGCCTCAAGGTCTCCACCCTCTTCCTCTATATTAAGGGTGGCTTTGACAATGTGGACTCCTCTGTTTTGTCCGAGTCCCTCAAAAGAAAGGGGGTCAATCACTACCTTGTGGCCAAGGTCAGGTCTTTCCTCACTGGTCGCACCTACTCTTTATTGTTTGAAGGTTCTCCAAGGACCTTTTCTCCTGTTTCTGTCGGCACCCCTCAGGGGTCCCCTGTGTCTCCTTTGTTGTTTGTTATTTTTGTTTCTTCATTGCATTTTTCGGTCCCTAGGGGGCTTATTCTTTTCTATGTTGATGATTTTGCCATCACCGTGGCGTCTCCTTCCTATCGGGGCAATGTTCGCTCCCTACAACTCATTTACTCCCATCTGAAGCGTAGGGCCTCCATCCGTCATGTCTCCTTCTCGGTCCCTAATACTGAGCTCATGAATTGGAGGACTCCTCTTCAATGGGGGGCACTTGATTTTTCTCCTATCGCTATTGATTCGCTTTTGTTCTCCCCGCAGTCCCAGGTCCGTTGGCTGGGCTGCTGGTTTACCCCTTCTCTCTCCACTCGCGCTCATTTTTCCCGACGCCTCTCTCTTGTCCATGGTGCTTTTTCCACTGTTCAGCGGCTGTCACCCCCAGGGTCTGGCCTCTCCCCCCATTTGTGCCTAGGCTGGCCGTCTCCCTTCTGTTACCTATTCTCCTCTATAGTGCAGACCTTCTGGTGCCCTCCCGCTCACTTTTGGACCGTATGGAGGTTTTTTGGCGTTCTGTTCAGTGCTGGGTGACCAACTGTTTCCGATCCACTCCCACCCTGATCCTCTCTGCAGAAGCCTGCCTCCCCCCAGTCGCCTCCTTGGCCAGGCACCGTCACCGCCTGGCCGCCCTCCGGCTGGTGTCCTTTCCGCCCTCCGCCAGTCCTCCTGCAGCTCGCCTTCCACCTGACTTTCCTTCGCTGCTACAATTCCGTGCACCAGATTCATTCCGCCACCTATGTAGGCGTCTTCCCGCCAATGTTATGCCCCTAAGTTGGCGAACGTCCACCCCTTCACCCCCAGTACGCACAGACCATCCAATTGATGCTCTGGCTTACTGGCACTACCGCTCTTGGGCTCGTTGTCCTTTGCCCCCTTGATTAGGACAGATCTAGTACCCTTTCCCCCCCCTCTGCCGCCTGCAACAGCCATGACCTCTGCCTACCGTGTTCTGCGCCGGAAGGCCCATGATCGCCTTATGGATGACTGGCTCAGGACCGCTCCTCCCCCTGAGTATTATCGTTTCCCCAGTCGCCTGTCGCCTCACCCCTTCATGGGCCTTGGGAAGTTCATTGCCGGTCGCGTACATCAGATGCGCTCACACAAGAGCTACCTTGCGGCCCACCCCTGCTGGTTCTCCGTTGGCCTCTCCACCCTCTGCCCCAGTTGTGGGGAGGAGGACGAGACTTTCAGCCACGCCATCCTTTGCTCTCCCTCAATGGCCCTTGAACGGTCACGCCAGCTCCTAGGTGTCACCGATATTAGCCCTGAGGCCCCTCTCTGGTCCTCGCTCCCTCTCCTCCTTGCCCTCAGTCCCTTTATCCGCGAGAAAGGAACCCCTTCCCCCCCCTTATGCCTGCCCCTGGGCGTCGCTGTACCTCCCCAATGATCTTCCCCTCTTCCCCTGCCTCCTCCTTGGCTCCTCTCATTCATTCTTCCTCTCCGCCTCAGCCGCTTTAGCTTATATTTTCATTGGCTTTGGTCTGCCCGTGTGTTTGTGGTTGTGTTTCCTTTTGTGTTTCAAGTTGGCCCTCGGGTCTTAGTTTGTTTCCTTTACTTTTTGATTAACCGTATGTGGTGACGTGTCTTATGCAAGGCATTACTGGGAGCTTTGGGGGTGTTCTTTCCTTTGTTTGTTCGTTTTGGATTTAAGGTTTTCTTTACGCCATATTTCACGATGCATGTGAGTTCTTGTACCTTAACAAGCAATACATGATATAAAAAACAAAAAAAAAAAAAGAAAAGACACTGATAGCTAGCTCTTCACGCAACACCCTAAGTTACTTCCTATGTTATATTTTACCTATTAGTTCAATCTATACTCTATTCTTATTACGACTATCCGTTTATATCACCGATCGAAAGGTGATTCAAGGAACGTATTGCTAAGAAGCAGTCATAAGGGCTAGGAGTGAGAGGACTCAGCGTTCCCACGGCGATGTTAGGCTACGAGATCTGACTAGCGGTAAGACCAGTGGTACGTATCGTTACCTGTTGCAGTTGAAGAAGATACTGTGCCTTGTCTGGCAGACTAGGAATAGGTTTGTAACATTAACCAGCGTGGTGGCAATAGCGTTATTTTAACTTATGCAGAAGAATAAACAGTTTTTAGATACTACTATGAGCAGTGGGATATAGGATTAGCAGCTACTCCATCAATCATTTATGCTGCAATCAGTCATCTTCGTCGAGCAGCAAATGTTGATCCCCTCACAAAAGAGTGGTTCAGCCAGTGGCTACAAGGAAGCTCGAGTCTATATATGATTAAGACAAAGCCATTTGCCAGAGCTCGTGGTGGAAGCCATAGTGAGGATCATTTGGAGAGATTTATTTTTGAGTATCAACATACTCTCTCCAAATATGACATTAGTCGGGCAAAATATATCTACAATATGGATGAATCAGGAGTCAGAATTGGGTGCCTAACCAGAGAAATCGTGATCGTCCCAACCGAGGTTAAAGTGCTTTATACCTCTAGTCCAGATAATTGAAAGTCGCTTCCAATTATTAAAGTGATTTATGTTGATAGAACTGCACCACTACCGCCTCTCATCATCTGTCCTAGGCGAAAGATTATGGAAAATTGGGTACACGACAACCTAACAGGGGCAGAGGTCATTACTGTTTCTCCCACAGGATATACTAATGAGAATAGAGCCTTGTCCTGGCTTGATAACTTTATTAAATACACTGGTACTGGTCCTGATAAACATTGCTGTATACTTCGCATAGATGGTCATAACCCACATCGCAAAGAAGACTTCGTTATTAAATGCCATGCTCACTATATACTCCCCTTTGAATTTCTCTCACACCACACTCATGTTCTATTGCCTCTTGATGTTGGTGTCTATCAACCATGGAAGCATTATCACAATAAGGTAATTCATAATGCCCTAAACCTTTTAGAAATTGATTAAACAATTACTTCCTTCTTTCGAGACCTCAGTATGATTCGCAATCAAACCTTTCAACCTAATACTATAAAAAACGCCTTCAAGAATTCCGCAATGTTCCCTGTCTCATTCAAGAGTGGTTTGAAGAAAATGTGTTCTTATAATAATAAGAATAAGGACCTGGTATTATCCCAAGGCCCAAGAATACCAATGCTACTCGCTATGGTAACACTATTATCTGGGGCGAGAATAGCGAGGTGTATGGAGCTTCATTGATTCCAATAACCTATTCCGAAAGCCAGCTGGTCATGGAAGAGTGAATTTCTCAAGCAGAAACCTTTGGTCAAAATTCAAAGGAACGGTTACAACAGTAGGCCAAAGGGAGTCAAGTCCTTCTTGCCAATGCCCAACTTCAAGAGGAATTGTACAGTGTATTTAGACATGAGTGTGTGATAAGGAACTTTGCAAACTATCATCATAACTTGTTATCCAAAGGGTGATGTGATATCAGTGGAGCAAGCATGACTTCGAAAGAAGGAGAAAGACCACCAAGAAAAGGCCCTTGCTATTAAGAAAGCAGAGAAAAGTATTTCAGTTACTGTTAATAAGGCAAAAGCAGCTTTGAACTGCAGTGGTATTGACACTCTTAACCCCGAGAAGACATTAAGGAATCGAATTAAGGCTAATGCTGCCCAAGGGGGAGATATTCTCCATAAGCTCCTAGTACAAATTCCTCATCCCGAAAAGAATCCAAGTCGCGAATATCTTGAATTCTTACAACCGCCTCCCGACCTCCTCCAGGCTTTGTAAGCCCTTGATCCAAATTATTCAACACCATTACGGCGACCATAATTGATACACAATTACTGGTTAATGAATATCAGGAATTCGATATAGAGACTTCAGGACTAGTGGTTAGTGGTGAATTGGGAAAAGGTGGTGATCAGGATGCAAATGCAGAATTTAGTAAATGCGCTATTGGGGATTTGGCCAGTAAGTTAGTTTCTGATTTTACAAATGTATCGCAGGATTCTATTTCTAGAATTTCTGATTTCGTGGCCCTTTCAGGAGTTAATAAAAATTTTATTGTTTTAAAAATAGGTATGGTTCGTGCTATTCAAAATTGCAACCGAAAATTCATTGGTTTTCAAATTTGAAAGACTCTATGAGTAGTGCCAGTAGGAAAGAAAAAAAACCTCTGGATTACAGAGAAGCTGATGGTAAATACCTGTGAGGTTTTGTTTTAGCTACTATATTTATAGTCACAGAGCCTT
Source organism: Tuber calosporum (assembly GCA_003316355.1). NCBI lineage: Eukaryota > Fungi > Ascomycota > Pezizomycetes > Pezizales > Tuberaceae > Tuber > Tuber calosporum. The sequence goes on along the minus strand of QFET01008324.1, from coordinate 41,480 downwards.
TCAATTTTAAAAAGTTGTACTTTTGGTGGAAGAAGGAAAATTGTATTACATTAGCCACAGTTTGAATGCATAGTAATTGAAGATTTGTTACATAGGAAGTAGTGTTTTGGCTTGGGAAAGGAGATTATTAACTGTATATGCATAATATAACCTGTAACCATGAGTATTTGTATTAACCCTAATTAAATATTCAGTAAATCTTGTTTATAGCTCTGTTACAATGAACTTGTTGGGAAGATTGCTCAAAGGGCAGAGCTTATGAATACCTGTGATCGAGGTATCGTGTATAGTACTTAGGAATTTCAGCCACTGTACTGCATATATATAAAAGTCATACATGGGTTACCGAAATAATAGAACTTGAATAATACATATAAAAGTCCAGGTTTATCAAATTTTAATATCCTTTTACATTATTTAACAGATTACTCTTTTACTTAAATTATATATAATCCTATTATTTTTTCATTATAATAATATTATTATTCAAACCCTTTACCTCCAGCTTGGTCAAAGACTATGCTTGGTATATAAATTTGTATAGCCACATGTAACACACCATTATCAGCCTGGTATATATTTTGAATGGCATGAAACATAATTAATAAATCTTGTTAAAGGTGTAAAAACCAAAAATTCTTTTGTATGCAGAGTTGCACTTGCTTTGGTGTTGGGCTTGCTTTGGCTGACTATGAGCAAAGCAAAATAGAAGGGGAACTGGCTATTAAGTCAATTAAAAGAACCTTAGGGAGAAAGTAGAAAGTAGGAAAGAAGGAAAGCATAAGGAAAAAACTATATGAAAACTAGTACAAAAATGTAAATTTAGCCACTGCTTTGGACTCATTGTTAGGCACATTGGGTTAATGATACTGGAATCCAGTAGCGCATTCATACGAAAAATGCGTGAAAATCCAAGTCATACCCCTCCGGCCCCAGTGTTCACACCCTGTGACAAGACTGGCACCTTGCGCAGTTGCTCGTTCACATAGAAATTCGAGTCATTGAAGCACCCCTTGTAACACCCTATATGTCGCGGCTGTCCGTCTAACCGGCTGCTGTTCGCAGGGTATACAGGAGGGGCTCTCAGGCTATCCAACCCAGGTGGAACCAAGCAATTCCGTTAAGAGCCCGTGGAGTTACACCTGTTTGAAGTTGGAAGACGAAAATATGGATTCGGATAGTCCCGACGGGAATGAGAAAGAGCGGGAAGTAGGCCACTCCACTACTAAGTGAGAATGTGCTGATGCCTCTATATGATGCTAGTATGGTTAAACCAAGCGGAACAAGTTGATAAGGAGAGGCAGTGTTGAGGGGAAGGTATTGGCCCACTCGTGAACACAAATCATTCAGAAAACCAGCTGCAGTGCCAGTTCTATCGCCACGGAGCACATAAGGTCAACAACAAAGCTGGCGCCTTGGTTTTCTATGAGACTATTGTTACGTTCCAAACAGGACGGGCTAAGACTGCGCAGCAGAAAGGAGGTCAGGCGTCTCCTACCAAAATGTGTGTAACCCTTTCGGTGAAAGATGAGCTCCGGCTGCAACATTAACTGAGAGGCGAAGAGAATCAACAGGGTCAAACAGTTTTCGCACTAAGGTAGAAAGCTGGAAAAGTACGGAGGGGTACTTAGTTTGTATGAAGCTAGATGTAGTTCGCGAACACTCAGACGCGGGATATAAATATCGAAGTGCCTGCTGAGCCTTAGCTATCATCAAGCAACGGAGAAGAGATCTTATCAATATCATAAGTTCTACTTGAAAATCTTTACTACTCTATTAAATCGAGCCTTCCGAGACAAGACTCCGTCTACAGAATTAAGATTGAGGTCTAGTCCGATTCGCGTGTCCTTAGAATCGGCTGGCCCTAACAGTATATTGATATTTCTCCTTGTTACCAAGGCTCTTTACATGACGACTGGACACCTCCAAGTCATACCTCAGGAATGACACAAGCTCATAGCTGAATCCACCCACCTTGACGAGCTTATACTCGAACTACGTCCCTCAAACTACATCTCCTCTTTTGAAGAATTACTTGAAATCTCCCTCCTGGAGATTCAGTTCTATACACCTCAGGAACCCTCCTGGTTCACTGATCCCCAACCCTTACCTAGAGAATCAGATTTCCAAGAAATCTACGAACACTTTTATGGTCCCACCTTGCTGTGAAAACTGTTCCTTAACTACGATACTGAAGAAGCAAGAACCTCCAGTTCCTTCAGTCTTACCTCCACCTCCTTCACCCCATCTCTTTGGAGACTAGGAAAATATCTGGAGTCCCAATAAAACGACATGGCACGATAATTGACTGTCGACACGTAGAAAGCTGTGTCCGATATAGATTAAGTCTCGGTGGTTGGAAGTGACCATGTGCCAGGATGCTCTAGGTTACCGTTGGCACTACACCACCTCTTATACCCAACTGGGGTCAGAAAATCAGCCCCTGCTAGGCAATCAAGCACTCCCTATCACACCGACGTCAGAAATCCAGCTATGGAAAGTTTAACAGAATGCATAGGCCAGGCAATGGGCTACTTCAACTGTACCCTTCAGGAATCGGTTGATATGCAACATCTGGCTTACTATGAACTATCTAGTTAAGCTCAGGATCAGGCAAACCAACTCCAGCACCATGCCCAACGGATAACCTCTGGGGAACAAATCATTGGCGAAAGGTTGAAACAAGTCAATTTGTGACTCGAAATATTAGCAACAGAAACCGCCTCACTTCATGATGCAACCACCAAACTGTTGGAAGCAAAGTTGCCAGCGTAGGAATATTGGGCTAGACACCATAAAGTGGGAAGTGCCTAACTTCATGCTATCATTGAGGCAACAGGACAAGAGTCACTGGATCGAGACCGCCAGATAGAACAGGCTTTAGCTAAGCAAAAAGCAGAACTCCTAAAAAGATAAGTGGCTACACAAAAAGAAAATGGTAGGACCAGAGAGGAGTTACGAGAACTTCACCAGCGCCTCGAACAAGACTGTATAGGGAGGGAGGAATACGTGGTTCGACAGAATACCGACTCTGAACAGCTAAACTGAATATTGACACGGATGCATAAGACTTTGGTGCAACTGCAGGTTGCAAAAAACCCACGTAGTGTGTGGGAAACAGTGGCACCTCTGCAAGTGGAAAATCCGGAATTAGAAAAACGTACCATGGCTGATCGAAGGGAAGAATTTCGCTTTATCCATGCCAGGGATAAGGGAAAAGTAGTAGACAGGGGAGAAGGAAATAGAAATTTGGGAAAAGATCCACCACCGCCGCAACAAGCGAATGCACCTAATCCGGGTGACGATGACCCTGTCTCGGAAGACGGAGGTGGCTCATAAAAAAAAGGTGGTGAGCCATCACGAAGACCCTTGCAAGGGTGAAAGTTGGAATCCGAGGCTGATGCATAGCTGGACCGACTAGGGCAAGGCTTAGCCCGTACCAACCGACAATATAGGGATTCTGCCTTCAAATTTTAGAATAAGCCTACTCAGGATGTGCAAGTATAGTTACCAAATTGCGAATACTTCTTTGAAAGAAACCTATGGCATTGGGAAGACGATGAAGAACGCAGCAAGTATGCGTTAGGAAGAATAGAAGGGACCGAGGTGGCCCCTTTTGCAATAACCTACTAGAAGAAAATGACATGGGACCTCAGCTTCCCTAAACATAAGGGTAATGAATTTCGGGTTACTTTCCGAGTGGAAGTTAAGGAACGATTCTCGGTCCTCCACAAGGCCCAAAAAGCCTTAGCCAAAATGGAGAAGGTTTGGTATACAGGAGACATAGAGAAATACCTCCTTACCATAGAGAACTATAACATTGAGGCAGAAGTATACAGTATTGCGTGGAGGACCATAATTTAGCGGCAACTCCCTATTTAAGCCATGCGAACGCTATTCCATGAAAATCATGACCTGGATAGCGAATGGATCATGGCAGTCTGCAGGGTTACCAAAGCGGAGGAATTGTTCAAAGGAGAAAAAGGTCTAGTTAGAAAAAATAACTACAGGAAAGGGGATACCCAAAAACGGAAACAAGATGAGGACCGCAAACTGAGTAATGTGCCTGCTGGAAATATGAAGTGGAAAACATATACGGTGGCCGAAAAAGCGGCATACAAAAAGAAGAAACAAGCAGAAAAAGGGAAAAATACCCCTGCACATCAAAAGGTTGAGCACACAAATTAGATTGAGGCTCATAAATGAATCCCTAAAGACAAAATTGAGGAAAGGAAAAAAGCCCATCAATGCACACAATGCACATTGGCAAATCATACTTGAAAATTCTGTCAGAAACAGGCCAAAGTATCGAATATCGGAAAACAAGGGGCAACCCTAAGACCTCATATAAACGACTCCAGGCTCCAAATACGCATAAGCGGCAGATACAATCCTCACCACGGGTAAACCAAGTCTACCAACCCGGGATTTGGGAGCTGGATGACATGGACGAACCTTAACAGAGTTTCAGGCACCAGCAGCGACAACGACCGCGTACTCAGTCATTGACCCCTTTCCGAAACCGAAATTTACAAGTGGGCTCGACCTCTCCAAGGTCCTACTAGCAGGTATTCTGCACTTCTCTGTGGGAATCTCAAAAAGAAAACGAGAATCATGAAAAGATTTTCCGACATATGGGAGTAATGCAGACCTAAGAATGGTAAGTAAGCAAGAAGTGATTAACTTGGATGGCGGCTCGCGGTAGTACGTGACTAAGTCCGGGAACCTTAAACTCACAAAGAAGAAACTGGTGCACAACATTTGCTCTATCTAGGACCTTAGTACGGAAGCCGGTCAATCAAGCTCGAATCCTTGTAAAGCCTTAAATCACTCTCCATGCTCCATGGAAGAGTGGACAGACTAGTGCAAGCAAAGGACTTCTTACGAATGTTAAGGGGAAACAAGTTTAGCATAGATTGTGAGAAGCCTTCCAGTAATGAATATTCATCAATAGTGGGCTGGACAACAGAATAATTCGATAAATGGAACGGGATTCCTAACACCAAGGAAAAAGAAGTTGGAAAAGAATGAGAAACTACAGCCACCTAGTTCACACGCTAAATAGAGCTGGTAAAATCCATCCCAAATCTGGACTCCGGCTTTGTGGACGGGTGAGGCATGAAAGACTCATGTGGTTATTAAGGCAGGGCGTGAAGAATCCCCTGAGCACAAGAAAGCTGACGATCACCAAATGATACGAGTACGGCTCCAGTTGGGCAAATGGCCAGTGTATGTGAACCCTTCGGCAAGGGGTAAAGATCGCTAGTAGTAGGCTGCCCAGTACACAAAGCGAGGGAATTTATTAGTTTGTCTGAGGAGGCTTCAATAGCCGAAACTGTGCGGGCATGTAAACAAACACCTTCAGTTAGAGTTACAAACCCGTACGAATATGTCACAAAAACGACCCGCACAAGTACATTCAGGCCCATATAAGAAAATCAAGACACCGGCAACCATGCCAGAATACTATACCAGCCCAGAAGGCAGTGTAACCATTGAAGCAAAGGGCAGAAGAATCTCGACATACACGCTATTAGATTCAGAATCTAATATTTTACTGATTAATCAATATCTGGTAAACCAGTATCAGATCCCTTACAAAACACAAACTCGCATAAAGACCATCCTTACCTTCTAAGGGACCCCTGCAGCAGGAGGAGGAAATCATTACACTCACCCAATTCTATTAGAAATTGGGACAAATGCACACAGATTACACATAACTTGTGAGAACGCACCTGCGGAAAGATATGATTTGATTATCCCATTTGGCTGGTGGCATAAGGAACACCCTATCATGGATATTGAACACACACAAAGATGTGTCTTCAATCATGACAAGTGTCAAAGCCATGTCCAGGAGCATGACTTGGCAAAAATATTTGAATGAGATGAGACGGTGGCCTATGATCCGGAGGCTAAATAGGTGGGGAGAATATAGCGTACCAATCTGGAAAGTATCAAGGCTTTGGAAAACGTGCCCCAAGAATACCATGAATATAAAAAGGTATTCTTACCAGAAACTTTGGAAAAGCTGGCTAGTAAAAGGAGTTTCAACCATGCAATTCACTTGGTCCCGGGCGCAGTACCACTTTGGGGAACAATATACCTGATGTTAGCTCATCAACTTGACTTGCCAAGCAAATACTTACAGAAATGCAAGATCAAGGAAAGATCCAAGAAAGCAAGTCACCCAAAGGGGCACCGATTCTATTTCTGCCTAAACCAGATGGCTCAATGAGGTTATGTGTGGACTATCGACAATTAAATAAACTGACATTAGCCAACAAATACCCATTGCCGCTGATGAGCGAATTCAAGGATAGAGTTGCAGGGGCAACAGTGTTCACAAAGCTTGATCTCAACGATGGATACCACCTACTAAGGATCAAGGAGGGAGACGAGTGGAAAACAGCCTTTCGCACACGGTATGGGCACTTTGAATATAAAGTAATGCCATTCAGGCTGGTGAACACACACACTCCATTCCAGGCAATGATGAATAAAATCGTGTGGGAATTCTTGGAATACGGTGTTGTGGTATACCTAGACGATATCCTAATCTATTCAAACACTGAACACAACCATGGTCAATTGGTAAAACAGGTCTTTGCTCGGTTAGAAGAATATGATTTAGCGATATCAACCACCAAGTTGGTTTTCCATACAGATAGCGTGGAATTTATAGGATATATCGTGGCGGAAAATGGGGTTACCATAAGCGAAAGAAAAGTCCAGACTATCAAGGACTGGAAAGTACCTCGATCAGTTAAGGAGGTGCAAATATTCATTGGCTTTGCCAGTTTTTACTGACGTTTCATAAAGGATTTTTCAAAATCTGCAAACCAATAACGGAAACATTAACGGGAGACCATAGGAAACTTAGCTGGGGACCTGAACAAGGGCCAGCATTCGAGGAACACAAATACAGGCTCACAGCTGCCCATATTCTTTGCCATTTTTACCCAGAACGAGAAACCAAAGTTGAGACTAAATCTAGCTATTTTGTACTAGATTTCATACTTTCCTAATTTAAGGACAAAAGGCTCTACCCCGTCGCGTTCCACTTCAGAAAGCTGACCCCTGCCGAAAGGAATTGCGAAATCTATGACAAGGACTTGATTGCTATACTAGAAGCATTCAAAAAATGGAAACAGTATCTGGTGGGAACAGAGGACCCTGTCACTGTATAAACAGACCACAAAAATTTGCAAAACTTCCTAACAACTAAAGTATGGAATCCAAGGCAAATATGTTGGGCTCAGCAACTGGCAAACTATAACTTCAAAATAGTTTATAGGCCAGGGAAGAGGGGAGGCAAACCTTATGCACAAAGCAGATGGCTGGAGTACCATCCAGAGGAGTGAGCTGCGCATAGCGAACAGTAAATAATCAAACAATCACACTTTCAGATCTTACTGGTACACTTAAATGAGCGAGAGGACAAGGAAACGTTTGGAATAACAGCAAACCAAGTACGCAACACACTCAGGGTATAATTGCTATCAAAAAGGCTAGAAGGCCTAATAAGAGCTCGCGAATATCGTCGGAACATGACCTCGATGCAATTAACGACTTATTAGTACCGCAAAACGGACTAGTACTGGTTGAAACCGGCCTTGCGATAGGGTTACCACGAAATACCTATACCTGTATAGCACCAAGATTTGGTCTATCAGTCAAGCACGGAATTGGCATAGGAGGTGGGGTAATAGACACTGACTGCATTGGGGAAATCAAGGTCATCATGAGGAACTAAGAAACTAATGACTGCCAAGTGCGCGAAGGAGATCGTATAGCACAACTCGTAATCGAGAACATAAATACCTTTGAGGCTATTGAAGTTGACAGCCTAGAACTAACGGAATGAACAAGTGCAGGTTTTGGCAGTTCGGATATCTACCCTAACAGGCCAATGGCAGAACAAAGTAAGGTAGTCGTAGCCCACTTACAAGCAAATCAGAAGAACAACAAGTATTTTGACAAGCAAGACTTGGGAGCAATAGCCAGAGTATGGGAAATAACTTGCATGATGTCCAACTCCATAATATCCAGAGCAGACATACGTAAGTATGATTTATAGCTATTGGCAGACATCAGACAAGCAGCAAGAGAGCACTAAGACTGACAGTAGCACAAAAAGGAGTTAGAGGAACTGAGAAATATAGGGCAGCTATTACCAACAAACTAAACAGTAGTCGAGTAACTACTTTTTTACAAGAACCGGCTCTATATTCCAGAAAACGAAGCCTTACAGACTACAATCGCCAAAGGATGTCATGACTCAAAAGTAGCAGGACACTTTGGACAGGAAAAAACCTTGGAAATTGCGTCCCAAGATTTCTATTGGAATGGTATCACCAACTGGATGAATGATTACGTCCGGTCCTGTGATGAATTCCAGCACAAAAAATCCCCGCGACATGCAAGATATGGTCTACTGCACCCGCTCGAAGTCCTATATGCACCCTGGACATTGATATCTACGGACATCATAACTCAACTACCTGAATCTCAAGGCAAAACCCAAATAATGGTAGTAGTGGAGAAGTTCACATAAATGGCACATTTCATCGGACTTGAGGGAAATGCAACAGCAAAAGATGTGGCTGGAGTATTCTTAAGCATACTCTGGAATTGCATGGACTTCCAGCCAAAATTATTTCAGACATGGACACAAAGTTCTCAGGAGAATTGTGGGAATCTCTCTGCAAAAGCCAGGGGATAAAACGAAAAATGTCAACTGCATACCACCCGCAGACTGATGGACAAACCGAAAGAACCAACCAATTGCTGGAAGGTTACTTGAGGAAGTTTGTTAACTATGATCAAAACAACTAGTATCAGCTCTTACCATTATCCGAGCATGCCTACAACAACGGCCACCAACGCTGATGGGTTATCATAATTCTATGCAAACTATAGATTTCATCCATAGACAGATTGGATGAAGGAATGCGAAGCTCAAAATTTACGAGCAAACTTGTATGCTCACTGGATGATAACAATACACCAAAAAGCAAAGGAGGGGCAAGGGCAAACTTGACAGATTTTGAACAACTATTATGATCAAAAGGCAAACCAACAACCAGAGATTAAAATCAAGACCTGGTTATGCTCAATGCGAAGAATATATGAACATAGCGACCTTACTAGAGCCTCAGCCTGAAGTTATATGGGCCCTTTAAGGTGTTAGAAAGGAAAGGAGAACACACCTTTAAACTAGAAATATCACCACGGTGGAAATTCCACCCGATATTTCCTGTCTCACTGCTAGATCCATACCGCACATCCTCAAGACCCGCCAGAGAACAACTACCCTACGAGCTAGAAGAAATCGATGCCGATTTACAATGGGAAATAGAGTGGATTGTAAAGAATAAAATAATCTCTTATACGAGGAGGGTACGTAGAAGGAACCAAAGGATGCCCGAATTAAGGTATTTTGTAAAGTAGACGGGGTGTTCCGCAAATGAGCACACCTGGGTGCCACCGGAGAACTTAGAGCATGCACAGGAATTGGTGGAGGCATGTTACAGGGACAACCTGCAAATGCCAAGCAGGGCAGATGTTGAGTGACAAGGAAAAGGTTTTCCGGATGTGGCCAAGCAAATCCAGCATGTTTTTTACCCTACCGAGTCGAGCTCAAACAGCAGATGGTATTTGGAATGTATATTTAATTTTTATATTTGACGGAATAACAGGTACCTAATGGACGAAGATGGGTTTATGATGAACCCTAGGAGGAGGCAGCTCGTTTTAGGCACATGGGTAAATGATATCGGAATCCAGTAGCGAATTCTTAAGAAAAATGCTTGAAAATCCAAGTCATACCCCTCCGTCCCTGCGGTCACACCCTTTGACAACTCTGGCCCCTTGCGCAGTTGCTTGTTAACATACAAATCCGAGTCATTGAAGCACCTCTTGTAACACCCTATACGTCGCCGCCGTCTGTCTGACCGGCTGCTGTTCACAAGGTATATAGGAGGGACACTCTGGCTATCCAACCCAGGTGGAACCAAGCGATTCCGTTAAGAGCCTGCGGAGTTACACCTTTTTGAAGTTGGAAGACGAAAATATGGATTCGGGTAGTCCAGAGGGGAATGAGAACGAGCGGGAAGTAGGCCACTCCACTACTAAGTGAGAATGTGCTGATGCCTCTAGCAGATGCCAGTATGGTTAAACCAAGCGGAACAAGTTGATAAGGAGAGGCAGAGATGAGGGGATGGTATTGGCCCACTCGTGAACACAAGTCATCCAGAAAACCAGCTGCAGAGCCGGTTCTATCGCCACAGAGCAGATATGGTCAACAACCAAGCTGGCCCCTGGGTGAGTTAAGAGACTATTTGTATGTTTCAAACAGGACGGTGCTAAGTCTGAACAGCAGAAAGGAGGTCAGGCATCTCCTACCAAAAGGTGTACAACCGTTTCAGTGAAAGAGGAACTCTGACTGCAGCATTAGCTGATAGGGAAGAGACTCTTCAGGGTCAAACAGCGTTCGCACTAAGGTAGAAAGATGGAGAAACAAGGATGGGTACTTAGTTAATATGATAGTTAGAGGAAGTCCGCAAACAGTCAGACGTTGGATATAAATATCGAAGTGCCTGCTGAGCTTTAGCTATCATCAAGCAACAGAAAGGACATCTTATGAATATCATACGTTCTACTTGAAAATCTTTACTACTCTATCAAAACAAGCCTTCCTCAAACAGACTCTGTCTATAGCATCAAGATTCAGGCCTAGTGCGATTCGCGTGTCCTTAGAATCGGCTACCGCTAACACTCATGAAGGTGCTAGTAGGTGTTACACCTATGGGATATGGTACCAGACTTCCAAGTCCAAAAGATATAATGGTGTATAGCACCAAGATGAAACTATATTAACAGCAACCTTTTACAGCCAAGAAGTAGGATAGTATGTAGAACTATGGAGCCTTAGTGAATGATAATAGAGTAATTTGTTCAAGAGGATTTATTATGTATTCTACATTCTTGATAATCCAAATCCAGCATGTCCAAATGCATATATGCAATAAATAAGTGGAAACCAGACAGATCACCTGGAAGTCAGTAATATGTTTGCAAATGGGCGGTATTAATTCTGAATTTACTTTATTTGGCAAAGAGATTGAAGGCTATCTATTGGGGGAGTGTTTGACATCCTTATAGTAATGGATAAACTCTGGGATCATTTGCTATAGTGGGGTTATACATCTTCAGGGTCAAACTATGTTCACACCTTTTAAGTGCATAGTGAAAGTCTTTAAGGATACTTTATATATATAGCCAACACAAGTACTAGAAATAGTGAATAAATAGTAACTTATCCCCTGTAGTTCAGGGAAACACTACATGCCCTCTATTTTTCTCCCTCTTGAAATTATTGCCTCTTGGAGCCTATCAAAACTTCAGCTTATGTGTGGCAGCCACGACAGCAGAAAAACTTTTGCCCCTCATTAAAGCCTCACTCTTTACCAAACCCACTACTCGTACTGCCCCCTTCGTTATGCAACATGAAAGGTACTGACTCCCAAGGCCCTTCCAGCTCTGTGCCACATACTCAGCCTACTCCTCCAGTCCTACCATAGCGGGTCCCCTCCATTACTACCTAGTTGTCACTAAAAACCTTCCGGATGCCACAATCACCCAGTTTAGCCTATTCCCTGCATCCTTTGTCCCAATTGATCCCGCATTCCTAAACAACCTTTTCGACACAGAGGCAACTATTATCCCACTCTTATACAAAGCGATTTCTGTCATTAACGAGGTTGTCACCCAATTTGCCACTCTATCATCCTGCATTGACAAGATATCCTCTTATGGACTGGCCTCAAGTATCCCTTCTACCACTACCCCTCCCGCTATTGCAGCCTTGAAGCCCACTGTCATAGACCTTCCCCTCCCTATCACAGCAGAAGCTACAGCTCCGCAGTGTGCCACTCCCCCTCCTGTCTCCCCACCCCCTATTCTGGCTCCTCCCAAATCATTACCTAACATCGACCCCCTAGTTGCTTATGAGACAGATAGCAGCCCTGACCCTGACATTTCCTGCTGTGATACAACAGAAAAACAGTGGTATGGCCACCCCACTACATACACTGTAAGCCCAAGACTACAAGGCTGCCAAATACCTGCCCCTGAGAGAAATTCGCTTACCCAACTCCTTCTCTACTACCCATCCCACCCACACCCAATCCTAAACTACAATGAAATCCTATGCTACAGTCACCACTAACGCATTTTCTCCATCCAAAGTCAAGAGTATGGGAAGAAACAATCCTGACTTGCACTCGTTACAGTATTCAACGATACCAGCCATTTGTCTATAGAGCCAGCCCTATTGCCCTCTGTCAGACACAGATTCTTTGCGCTATATGAAGCGGATAACAGCATAGTAGCCACTGTCCCCGACCTGATGTCTGCAGTCTTCTGACAGGCCTACTGCCTATTTTCCCTTTCCTTCTCTGCTTGAGTCAACCTTAAAGGTTAACTCACCCTTCTGGACACAGACCTATACACATACTCTACTGCTTACTCTCAATACTATAAAGCTATGACTAACATTCTTAACCAAGGTTTTACAGTAGGAAACAGCATATACCATCCATTCCACCTAGTCTCAAATGAGGTCCCATTGGCTACCCACAGCCTACCCATAGTCTACCTCCCCAAAAATCAAGCTAACCTCGTCCATACCCTCTCTGAGTTCATCCACAACTCAACAGATATTGCTCTCTACTTGACACACTTCCTTCACACTGACCCTGACATCATGGCTATGAAGACAACTAAGTTCGTGGTAGTAACTGTCACCCTGGATGATGTAAGCAGGCTTGGCTCTACTATCATAATTTTCTCCAGCCCGCCTAGGGTCTAAAAGGCCCACTTGATAGTAAGTTATTGCAATGCCAGAAGTGTTAGCTTGATGGCTACCCCTGTTTCATGTGCAAGGCTGTCAACTACACCTGACACGTATGTTGTAACGGAATCCAAGTATGTTTCTACTATTAAAACTGACTTGTTGTTGGTTATTACTTATTTGGGATTATACCTGATAACCGCTACTATTTGGATGTCCATTTCTACTTGGTTATGACTTCCTAATTGGTTATTCTGTCCTTGTTTCACTTATCACTATCCCTCCTGATTTCTACCCATTTGGGTAACGCTATCCTCCTGCTATACCTATTGTATTTGTATAGTGTTAGCGATCTCTTGTTCCTTCTTGAATGGATTCCATTACTTGTTTTGTTAGCTCCATCCTGTCACTTTTAACCCTCTGTTTTCGCATTATAGTTACCTTGCTATGCTGCCTATGTTAGCATATTTGTTGGACAGGATGTTTACGCTTTTATTTAGTTTTCCTAGCTACAATCTTTTGTATTTAAAGAGCCTGCAATCCCTAAAGGATTGGGACTCTCAAGTGTTACAGGACTATCTTCTTTAATACTAAAAGATGAACGGTCACTCTATTACTTCCATACCTTTTACCTTGCCTATTGAACACCTATCCATCGACGCTTCTCCACCTATCCTAAGAGTATCTTCAGAGTCCCTTAGGCATTCTCGAGATACTTATGAGTAGGTTACATATGTGCTTGTTAGGCACGCGAAGATCTCCCACGAACATTGTGAGAATTTGGAAGCTCATGTATAAACATTTACAGTTCTATCAACCCATCTGTTACTGGGTAGCCAATTCAGTACTGTTGAATTGCCTAGGCCATGCCTGTATTGAGAAAGTCGGAGCACTGCCTGGAAAGCTACCATGTGAAAGAGGCAAAAAGGGGTAAGGCTACTCGATAGCAGAAAGAAATCTGTACATCTTAATAATGTAATATAATGTTAAGATCTCTGCTCTGTTGCTTGATAATCTCTTGACTAAAGGGTTTCTTGTTTTTGTTATTGATTATCTCATATAATCATAGTTAAGGTACACGAACATGCATGGAGGGCTAGAGATGGTAAAAACAAAACTATAACTCCGAACAAAAATCCTCCGCGTCTCTAAGGATCAAAACCCTAACTCGCAGGACCCCGTCGTATTGTTAAGTGTAGTCGCTTCTAAGGGCAAGCAAAGTGAACTAGGCTTGAAATCTTTCTTTGTAAAGGGAGATTGTCAAGGAAGGCTTGTAGGTAAAGATTCTGAGTAAAACTTCTAATATTAATAAGATCTCTTCTAGTTTGCTTGATTATGGCTAAAGCTCGGAAGGTACTTCGATAATTATATCCCATATCTGAGTGTTTGCACACTTCTTCTAACTTCGATATTTTAATATACTTCTAACTGTTTCTGTCTTTCAATCATAAGTGCAAGAACTGTTTGACTCTGAGAATATGGTTACCCCACAGCTTATCGACATGTCAGAGCTCCTTAATTTGCTGATAGTTTGAACCATTTATCAGTTAGAGATGTCATTCCTTGTTCTGCTGCTTAATCTTAGGTAGTCCATTATGGAATTTTCTAATAGTGTCTTAGAACTCCAAGTGGCTAACTTGGCTGGTGACCTATCTGGATACAACCGGCTTTCCCGCTATCTTGCAAATAGCTTTCAAGATGCCTTAAGACTTAATATTGACCCAATACCTTATCGTATTGCTATACCTCTCCTTATCAACCTGTACTGATAGGTCCCTAGATCAAGGTAGGCATGTTTTCACAGCCTTAGTTGGTTCTCATATTTCTCCTGAAGCCCACTCATCATGTTCTTATTTTTATGCAGAGTGTCCTGTCACCTTTAGTCCATTCCATCAAAGGCTGAACAGAATTGGCCGTAACCCTGCAGACACTGATTCTGTGCCCTTTATTCCAGCTGCATTGGGTTATCCGAGTCTCCCTCGTCATTTTCACTGTGAAGAGCATCCGATTGGATGGACGGCGACGATATATATGGTGTTATAATAGGAACACCAATCTTCAGCTTTTTAGGGAGGGCACACTTTGTACCGTAGGTGCCGCAGGTGAGGTGCAGGCCCCACATAAGGGCTGAAGGGGTATGAGTAGTATCTCAGCCCACTTTTCCTATGAATACAGTGGTGGATTCCAATACCTTTTCCCCATGTACCTAACAGGTATGGGCCTAACTGCACATCTTACCTACTAGCAAACAAACCTCCAGCTGGCTAAGGAGATAACAGGTTGAAAGAAAGAAGTAGGAAAGCAGGAAAGCATAAGGAAAACTCTTGATAAAAACTACTACAATTAAGGAGAGAATAAGTTACAAGTTTGCACCCATAAAGGCACCAGCAGGTTGATGTTTGAGCTGGAATTCCGTGCTAAGCGACAGCATTAACACAGGTTCAAGAGGTAGAAAAATACTAGCACCAGGCGTAACCGCAGGCGGATTTGACTATGGACAAAAGTATACGAAAGGGGAGGTAGTAAGGTACCAACTGAAGATGAGGGGGGGGCAGTAGGGTGCCAGCCATTGTTGATGCAGTAAGGTGCCAGCTCCAAAAAGGTGAAGCAGTAGGGTGTTAGCCCATCCTCAGGTAGGAGAAGAGAGTTGAGCTTTCAAAGGAACAAACTACCTTTGTACACGGCGACAGATGGGCCTATAGCCCATGGGCCATTATACAGAGAAGCTCCACTAATGCGACTCAGAAACAGTGGCACAAACAAGCAGAATACAATACTCTTCCATGCACCGTCAGTCAAAACAATTATTGCAATATGCATTTATGCGATAATGAAGGAAGAACTTAGTTTCCAAGACAACTGAAGTTGCACAAACTGCAACAATTATGCAAGGAAATCTCTTGGATTCATTGTTTTAAGGACAAATGTCCGTAAAACAGACATGATAAAAGCGATACTCGGTATTACCCTATATGAAGTGGGGAAGCAAGACCCCTGACCGAAAATAATGCATGGATCAGTAAAAGGAAGGCAACTGGAAGGCCTCAGTTAAGGCTAGAGGAGGGTGAAACAAACAAAATATATACAAGTTACAATATTGACAATCTGGAATGAAAGTTGGAAGGACTACATGTCACTCATATGGGAAATAGTATAAATTATATGATGTGATAGTATATAGATCTGGGAGGTTACTAAATGACTACAACCCCTGTTGGCAAGAAGTAGTGTTCATAGCAGAGCTGCTCAGCACCGGAGAAAGATCTAGACTATATAAGGAGGACTCAGACTCTTGTTAATCTGGATCCAGATGCACCTGAGTGCATATATGCAAGGGAGGCAGCCATCGAGACTGAGCAACTGGTATTCCAGAAGAAGTTGACAAATAGGCTACATCAGTTTGAACTTACTTCATTTGGCAAAGGGATCGTAGGCTATCTACTGGAGGAGTGCTTGAGTCCCTAAGAATAATAGATAGTTTAGGGAATCATTTAACTGAGTACTGCATACATCTCTATGGTCAAAGGGGGTTTCCACGATCCAAGACGATTGCTAATGTATATAAAGATACTTCATATATTCAGCTAATATAAGTACTAAGAGAATTGTATAAATAGCTTACTATCCGCCATAGTTAAGGAATCTTCAAGCAATGGAGAAGAGACATTAACATTATATTTAGTTATTAGTTTAAAAAACTTTAAAGCTTTCATGAAAAACCTTTATCTTTTTATCTTTATTCATAAGGGAGCTTGCCTGACATTTCTCAGACCTTCTCAATACAAGCACGGCTTAGGCAATAAATTCTTACCGAATTATATACCCCTAACACTATAAGAACAACTACGAACTCCCTCACCACAATTCAGAAAGAAGAACAATATATGCAGGCCTAGTAAAGGAAAATTGCAGATCAAACTTGGACAATCATAATAGCCAACTAAATACTGGTGGAAGTCAGGAAAGAGTACCAGCACAGCGGGAATAAGGTTCGCAAATTGAAAAAGGATTCCACAGCTTCAGGCAAAGCCTCACTAGGATTGGACTCCTAGCTTAATCAGACTGATGATTAAGGGAGAGAGGAGCTAATTCACAAATAGTGACTAAGTGCCAAGGATATCACATTACTTAAAGAGGTGAGTCATAAGGTTTGGACTTTTGGCACATAATACACTTTATGAGTCATGGATTTCATGTATGTTACCACATTAAGGCATGTGATATGACTAGTTTTAAGAGATATGATTGGTTTGGTATGTCGTGCAGTTGACTCATAAGAGTCAGCTGATGGATTTCATACTATGATGTACTAAGAGTTATAGAGGTCCTGTGACTTATAGGTATGACTCACCAGTGTTAGTGTTGAGGGAAGAGGCCCTATATTAGGACCTCTAGGCAGTATGTAGTCAGAACTCTACATCCTACTATCTAAGTTCTTTTCTAAGCAATTACTTTACCTCTTTACCTTCCAGTTCCACTATTGGCATTATGCGATAGGACCCATAGGGTTCAACTACTAATACAATGTATGCATTGGCCTAACAACAATAGTGAACCTTCAACCTGTACTATCAGTGGTGATAGTGCTTCTTCCTTGGTGGATGAAATTAGCACTATCTGCATACGAGTTCTAGTACAGAATAAGGACATTCAGGATGACCCAGTCATTATTAGAATATCTCCAGAGAAGTAGTTACCTGTTGCACCGCAGCTAATCAGATAGGATTGTAACATTTTGTTTTGAGAATTTTGTATTGGAAAAGGTTGTTTTATTTCTGAGGTATAACTGCTATTAGTTACAATAGAGAAGGCAGACAAGGCTAACGAAACTAGCATGGATACTACAGGGTTAGTTTGTTTTATGATTAGCTTCAGGTATCGTTGGAATTTTCTTTTCTTTTATTTAATTCAGTTTTTATTCATGTTCAAGGTATAGAATCTACAAGTAGGGCTAGCTATAGTAGAAAATACACCTCCTCCCCTGCCCTGACCCTGGAATGCTATGGAAAAACCGTAAGGGAAGCCAGACCCAACTGGTGTAAAAAACTATCCTAACAAGCCGCCACGCCGTAATCACAACCAGCAAGTCAACAAAACCAACATAAATGCAACCCCACCAACAGCACCCAACAGTGAACCAACCAAATGCAATAAAAGAGAACACAAAACCAGCAAACACCAACATCTAAGAATGAAGCTAAACCATTGACCTAGGTACCAGACACATGTAGTTCCAGCTACCATAATAAGTCAACAAGGGCACAAAGTAGGAAGATATTCCTCTATGCATATAGCCTGGCACCAAGGGTGGAAAGGGGGCTCCTCAGAAGAGGAACCTAAACGAAGGGAGGCCAGCTTGTGGTTGGGCCCAGAGTTGAGTTCAGAGGACAGAGTGTTTGCCTTGGGGTGGTGGTAAGGTACCAGCTTAGTGGAGGCAGTAAGGTGCTAGCTAGGTAAGGGCAGTGTGATGCCAGCCGATCAACCGTCAGAAGGTGAGGATGGAGGAGGGGTAGACTCAAGGACCAAGGGAAACGTGTGTGTTGCCTTAAAGGCAGTTCTCATCAATGTGAGAGTGGGGGCATCGACCATCAGAATTCTAAAGCAACTGTAGCCCTATAGAATGTTTCCCCCTACTGCAACCCTTTTCCCAGCTATATAGGGAGGTCAGAGAGAATTCCAGACCATGCAAATGTTAAGCGAGGCAGAGCAGAAAGCTAAGTGTGGCAAAATAAACTCAGGGAAAAGGAGAGGAACTATTAACAAAGATGTCAGAAGAGGAGAGAGGGAGTTCAAAGGGGTAGACCCTAATCAACACGGAGAGGAGGGAATCTAAAGACAAATCTCCACCCCCTTGCGTGGCTAAAGGGTGAGGTTGAGTCGAAACGAAAATGGTGATGATTTATCATGGTGTTGATATTTCAATGGCCGGATGAGTAGATGAGACGGAGGATGTTAAGTATCGTTGGATAATTAGTTTATTTTATATTGTGTTTCATGTATCAGGCTGATACCAGATTTTTTTGTTAAGTTTTCCTAGTTATAATCTTTTGTATTTCAAGAGCCTGCAATTCCCTCAGGATTCAGACTCTTAAGCCTAACTGAACTATTTTCTTTAATACTACCTGTTGAACAGTTACTGTATTAGTTCCTTACCTGTTTCCTATACTATTGCAGACCAATCTATTATGGCTTGTTCCGCTATGCTAAAACTATCTTTTGACTCCCTTTCAGATTTTCCTGATACTTGGGAGCAGGTTACAATATTCCATATATGGGTGCATTTCTGCGAAAAAGGGGAAACTTCCTGGTTGCCACCAACCCAGATAAATAGTTCCCAGTCTTAAGTACCATATAGAGCAGCCTCTGACCTTTTCAGAATATATTTAATTAAACAAGATGGATATGTTTTGAGGATGTCAGTTATAGGGGAAAGATTTTTACAAAAAAACCTTTTTACATAGAATGATAGCAAATCCTGGAATATACCTTTTAGCCAATTTTCAAATATATTCAAGTGTACAATATGACGCAATTAAGAAATATGTAAAAATTGTATAGATTTTCATCTATTTTCCAGACATTATAAACCAATACTAATCACAACAAATGCAACTACCCTAAAGCCCAAATGTGACAACCAATTACAAAATGGAACTTAAATCCTGATTCGTAGTGATTAATTAGAGAAAAATAATTAGGTTTACAATGCAAATAAATATTATTTATAAAAACAAAGCCTTATGAATACATAATTTAACTTGATTCATACAGCAGTGGAAGAGGAACAGAAGACAACTTAACACTTTCAAACTACAATGAGTGCAGAAGATAGAGCCTGTAAGTATTGTGAATCTAAGCCCCTATTCAATGAGAATTATTATTTAGCTGATAATGTAGATATAGGCAATGATACTACAGAAGAGGAATGTAGGTCAGAGAATGAATCACTGGGTGCTACAGATTGTGGATTTGATGAAAGATACTTTTCAGAAAGAGGTAGATTGAATTCCTCATAGTATAACACCTTGTAGTAAAATATATTTAATAACTAATGATGATTATCTTCCTAGAGTCAGATACAGAAGAGGAAAAACAATCAAATCGATTTTCACGAAGACTGTAGCATCTTCAACAGTCTTGTACCTGTTCTGAAAACTGCATCGGAAAAGCAGATCCTCAATTATGGATAAATTGGTTGTCCTATTATGATAAGTTGCCAAAGATGCAAAAGAAAACCATGATAACCTATCTCCTATCACCACAATTAGAAACCAATCCAAAGGTGTTATAGGATCATTCAACATATCTTCTAAAGAATCAATCCCGCAAGCATAAGAACTAGCATATCAAGTACTATCTACACTTTGTTAATGCAGTTTGCCATCCCGTGTTTCGTGCCTTTTAGAACATATCCAAAAACTATCTCTATTCGCTCATCCAGCACCTCAGAGAAACCCAATTGCCAATTCTAACAGCACATAGCAATCACAATCGCCAACCGCATAATAAGCTTCCTAGCAAGGTTACAACATCAGTAATTGAATTTCTCTTGAAGCTGAAAGAGGAGGAAGATGAAGCTATTATCACAAGAACCTATAAGAGAAGGTTATTAAGTGGAAATACTATTTTCATTATATGGAATTGGAAAAGATTACCTATTTGCCATCCCACCTCCCCTATCAGAAGATCTATAATCAGTCAGTCCTTGGTTTAAATCAAACAAGGACCCGAAAGACCTGATATTTCATTCAAGAAGTTTTATCATATCTGGAAAACCGAGGAACCATTACGGTATATGAGAATTCGAAAGCCATCCAAAAATATTTGCGAAGAGTGCACAATTTTTAGAAATCGTACCAGACTACCTGTAAGCACTGCAACAGTGTCTTCACATGAAAATGTGCAGAATCAGAAGGATCTGCAGCTCCTGGAAGACCAGGAACATGCACTAGAAAAACATAAAAAAGGGGTATCGAGCCTGCCAAACATCCGATGAATTCAGTATTCAGTTTGCCCGCAGTGTCCAATCTGAAACAGGTTGCTTCTCTTTCGACTTCCAACAGGTTGTTGAAATATCCCGAGTTCCAAATCAGCCTTCACAATGGTACTACTGGTCACCCTTCAAGCTTTATGTTTTTGGCATAGTTGATGATAGGATTGATTAGCACTATCATGTTATGTTTTCAGAAGCACAGCAAGGAAAGGGCACAAACCAAGTTGTATCAATTCTTCATTGTTTTTTAACCTCAATTTCTCAGCTTAAGCCAGATATTCATCTGTGGGCGGATAATTGTGGTGGGCAAAACAAGAATAAAATAATGGTTTGGTACCTTTGTTGGTTCGCTGAAACACAAGAACTTAAAGAGATAGTTCTTGGATTTCTGAAAAAAGAGCACACAAGGAATAGTGTGGATCGGGGCTTTAGGACTGTAAAATTGTAAGCCAATTGAAATGAGGTCTGGACACCCTAGATGTATGAAGACATGGTTAATACTGCAGATGGCAGTGGAAAGATTCATGCAGTACGATTCTTCAATGATCCTGAGGGCAAAACTTTCCACAACTGGGAATTAGCAATGAATCCGTACCTCAAACCCCCTACTGGTATCCGAGTTTACCACTTTTTCCACTTTTCTACATCTTCAACCGGGATTGTTGAAGTCAAGAGACTTCCTTATGATGAATGGATCCGGATAGATCTCAGAAATAAGAATTCTCTCTGAGAGATTTCATAAGTATAGAGCCTATTGCATATTAGATTTGGGGTTGAATTCAGATAAACGACATGACCTCAGAAAAAGTACTCGCCTTATGTTCCTCCCATCTAGTAAAATAATTGGTATTACTTAAAGCCAGATGAAAGCTTGATTTCCACTATCCATCAAACGAAAAATGCACGCGCCCAGAAAGCCAAGGTATTCAAATCAATGGTTAGTACTGGATATGAGAATGAAAAAGGGGAAGGAGATTGTAAGTTCTAAATGCTGCAAGAATGGATAATAATTAGGTAAAAAAATAGAAAGTAAGCAGTTAATTGTCCAATTGCATCAAAATACAGGGGAAATTAGAGACTATCAAGCAAAGGTCTTTCCTGATAGGGAGGTAAAACGACGACATGGCCAACCCCTTGGATCAAAAAATAAGCGTAAAATACAGGACTGAAGTTAGGACTACTAAAACCTTTAAGTTTCATTGATTTCCTTGTTGTTTAGTTACCTTCTCATAAATACTACTACCCCAACCCTACTTTACTCTCTAATTTTTATAAAAAACCTTTTTGCATAGAAATATATAAAAAAAAATAGTGATTATTTCTATCACATTTAGGAAATCTTTATGACCTTGGTTGTGAAGCTATTTTAATTTGATTGTCACAAAACTGTTTTGACCTTTTTCTCAAGTAAACACTGGTTGCTATGCAAACTAAAAACTCATATAACTCAAAATAATAAAAAACCAAGTTTCCCTCTTTTCGCAGAACAGCACCCATATGTAACAACCTTCTTCCTATTATCTTCTTAGCTACCTAGGAGTTTATTTATTTGGGCGTAAGATGTATGATTAGGTCCATACTAAAGGTTCATGGAATTACAGCTTTTGATACGTTGTAAAAGCTAGATTGTTTTTTGACATTAAGGTTTTGTTTTTGCCATAGCTTGCACTTCATGCAGGTTTTTGTACCTTAACAATAAATATAATATGAGATAATAAAAATGCAAATAACATAACCCCTTATAGTTTAGGGCTTATTAAGTAACAGATAAGAGTCTTTAATAATGTAAACAAGTTAAGAAATTTGAGAAACCCTTTAATTTACTCTCTAATACCAACAACCTTCTAGCATTCTTGACCACTTTTTTGACTTACTCAATCAGAACCTAGCCTAGGTAATTCAACAGTACCTGATCAGCTACCCTCTAACATCTTCACTGCCGCAGCTCCTTGCATCACTTAATACCTCTTTAACTATCATATATAACTTTCACAACCATTACTAAGATTGAAAACAAAAATTGCCTCTTCATTAATACCTATTCTTATACCAATCTCATTCCTATTTATGCTTATCAGCAATATCTAAAGATTTAGTACCAATACAAGATAAAAATAAACCAACCTAGGAATCATTCACTCGTTTAGCAATCATTGCTAACATGATGGAACAACCAAGGTATACTATCAGGTATCTACCTTGATAGGTAATAATCAATATCAAGTCAATTTAGTTATAAGAAGTTATTAAGAATCCTTTACAACTTCTCTCCTTTTTCTTTCACTAAAGTTTTACTCTCATTGGTGACAGAAGCATATTCAGATTCCCCCCTACTCTCCCCTCCCTCTGCCTTCGATACTTTCATTCCTTCTTATCTTTTTTTCCTCTTAATCTTCTATTTTTTCCACTGATTTCCTTCACTTTTTTCTTCCTTGTTCTTTTTTGATATCTCTTTCTGGTACTGGTTCTCCTACTCTTTCTCTACTGTTTTTCTATTTCACGGTCCAATCCGGTTTAGAATTGATAAAGTTGTAGCCTTTTTGATAGCATGATAATCCAGCTATGGATATACTGTAGCAGTAGTCGAAAATTAAGAGGCATTGGCAGCGGCGGGCGTTATTGTATTTGAGGGGAAAATTATGGAAGCGTGTGGAGGACTATAGGGCATGGACATATGCATAGGGTTCTATGCAGAGTTTTCACCAGTTAAGTAGTTGTTAGATAGCAACCACTAATAGGTAGATCCATACAAACAACTCCAACCAATCTATCCTGCCAGCATGAGAATTGTATTAGAATCACCACTACTGCGCACCTCCATCACATTATACACCTGACAGATCGCTAGTTAGTCTCAAAACAAAACAGACTATCGGTAACAATAAGTAAACAAGCCAGTTAACCACTGGACACATCTTGGATGGTGATAGCAAATCTTGATGGGACAAAGCACCAGAATTGGTCCCGATGTATGAGTGATTGTCTACTTAGAGATGGCATATGGGACCCTACTACAGGATTGGAGGAAATCCTTGCTAGATGGGACAGTGCTGCATCCGATTTCGAAAAAGAACCATAGAATTACCTTAGCTAAAGACGCCATATTCCGAAGGCTATTGACCAGTTGTGACTTGGTAAGAAGGACGATATTGCGGTAAATTACTCCCATTCCACATGGGATATACCAAAGAAGATCTCGGACGACTTACAACAGACTTACAAGACTATGACAGGATACGACACCAATTACCTTGAAATCGAACTCTATGAGTGCCAACTACAGGACTGCAGAACTGTGATCGCATTTGTTAACTGTCTAAAAGAAATCAAAGATAAGCTTGTTATTTGTGGCCATTCTCACACCAATGCACAAATCATCTTTCACGTATAAAAAAGGGGCTCCTAAGTCTACAGAATGGAAAACATAGATATTGATTAGCAAGTCAGCTCTTGGAACAATAAATAAAAATGCTAAGTACATCAAACTTCAAGCTCTACTTACTGCACATAAGCCAGAGCTGTAGAGAGAGAGATCGCTTGAACTAGGGCAAGCACTGTTTGCAGCTGGAAGTTATACAAAGGGGAAGAAATCCTATTCCAAGCAGAATGTAAAAAGACCTATCGCAGAGACTGCTAACTTTACGAGTAATAACAAGTTCACTAGCAATTACCATCAATGTGCAAAGAAAGGGCATAGTAAGAAGCACTGTAGATCAAAATATGCAAATGGTCATAACAAGAGCCACAAGAGATGAGGTAACTTAAAGCTTGATAATACTGACAGTTCTGGCATAATGGATGAAGAGATATGGATACCAAATGATGTACTAAATGAGAAGCCAAGACCAGTTGGTGGGGAGGTACTTGTTTCCAATATTAAGGATACGTGGACAAGTACTGCTGCAAGGCAGGCATCAGGATGAGTACTCGATTCTGGAAGCACATACGATATTAGGAAGTACCAAGAGGGTTTAATCGATGGATCGTATACCACCATACCAAGGAAGAAATATCATATTAGAACTGTCGCAGGCAAGTTAGTTCCAGCTGCTGGTATTGGAAATGTGCGGATCCAGATATGAATACATGGCAAGAGACGAGGAATGTTGCAACTCTGTGATGTTTTATATGTGCCTGAAGCCAGGAGCATAAACCTCATATGAGTGAGCTAATTAGTGGCGAAGGGTAAGAATATCAATTTCCCTGATGAGGGGGCGGAAGTATACAAGGATGGAATACTATCTGCTGCCGCGATCAAGACAAACTGCATGTATTTGCTTGTTTCTTATGCAAATTCAGTCGATGAGGCCTTTATGGTGTAAAGCAGAGACAACTCACAGCTGTTGCTCTAGCATAAGTAACTTAGTCACCTATATTGGAATGATGTACTAAAGATAAGCAATAAGCAGTTCGTAATGGGAATGTCATTTCTACAGTTGATGAGTGGGGAGTACCAATGTCATTCATGCCTGGCAGGGAAAATGACAAGGCTACCATTTAATGCAGCTGTGCAGACAATGACAATACCTTTTCAATTATTCCACTCTGACATGTGTGGGCCATTGAAGTAAAAATGAATTGTGGAAAGCTCATTCTTTATGCTTCTGATTGAGGATATCACTAAGTATACTGTGGTGTATTTCTGGAAGAAAAGGAGTGAGGCAGCTGACTGCTACAAAGACTATAACACCCATGTGGAGAAGATACATTGAGACAAGGGGAACTAGTATATTATCAAAGCAGTACGGATCAACAGTGGGGGAGAATTCAGCAGAGCAGGGTTCATTAAAGAACTTGAGAAGTGCGGGATGGAAGCGCATGTTACAGTACCATATACACGACCGGAAGACGGAGTATCGGAGAATGGGAACTGTGTTCAGGTGGGATGTGCAAATTCTTGGCTTTAACAGGCAAGTGCACAGAGGCTGTACTGGGCATACGCAATTCAGACTGTTGTATACCAGAGAAATATGCCCTTGACAAAGGGCACGCTTGGCAAGGAAGCCAAACCATTAACTATGGTTGGAGAGAAACCACAAGTAGAACACCTACTTAAATGAGGATGCTCAGCATATGTGTTAAGGGTTATCGATTCTATGGGCAAGCATATCTGACGAGGCTTGAATCTTTCTTCATAAACGGAGATTGTCGAGGAAGGCCCATATATAAAGATTTTTAGTAAAACATTTAATATTGATATGATCTCTTCTCCGGTACTTGATGATGGCTAAAGCTCGGGAGGCACTTTGATATTTATATCCAGCGTCTGAGTATTTGTGGACTGCAACTGGTTAACATATAAACAAGTATCTTCTTTCCATCATTCATCTTTTGACATGAGAGCGAACCCGCTTTGACCATGAAAAGTTCCCTTTCCTGTACAGCTGATGACATGATCAAAGCTCTGACATTTCTGTGGGTCTGAACCCCCTCCTAGTCTGAGTCGTCATCCGTCTTCCTGCTGTTTAAGCTATAGCTGTCCAGTTTTGAATGTACTAATAGCTTCTTAGAAGACCAAGGGGCCAGCTTAGTTGTTGGCTGAGTCTGCTTCTTGCAGTCTTATCCGGCTCTGCAGCTGGCTTTCAGGAGGACTAGGGTTTGCGATCCGGCGAATAGCTTCTCTTCTTCACTGACACTACTTATCAACTTGTTCTGATCGGTTCATTGACCTTGGAGGCATCATAGGGGCATCAGGGAACTCTAGGGTTGTATCAGAGTAGACTACTTCAATTGTGCTCGAAACCTGTCCAGGACTACAGGGGCTGCCTTATAATCAACAGGCTGTAACTATGCGAGGTCTTGACGGAATCGCTTCGTTCCACTTCCCAGACGTAGCCAGAGATGCCATCTTATATAGCCTGCGGACAGCATCCGGTCAGCCAGATGGCAACGACGTATACAGGGTTACAACATGTGCTCCTATTTCTCGATTTTCTATGTAAACAAGCAACTGCACAGGGTGCCTGTGTTGACTCCCAGGGCAAATGCAGGTGTCAGAGTGGTATGATTGCCTGTAGAGGTTTGGCCTCAGGTTCTCTCTCACCCAGAGTGTCATATAGTCCTCTCGGGAGTTGATTGTGCCTAACAATATATCAATATACATCTAGCCAATTGGAACGATAAAAATAGAATGCTAAACCAAAATGATTAATGTTTATTAGCTATACCATAACGACAAAAAAATACTGACTCTATGATATAAAGAAACTTGCATTTATCAACTCACATAACATAGTCTTCTACGAGGATATGCTATTATTTCAGCAAACCGGAGATCAAACCTTTCTCGGATTTACAGATGAGTCTGAGACTCAACAGGCAGGCTCTTACCCTATTGCTACGATACCAGAAGAATATAATGGTGACAAGAGTGAGACACGAATGGCATCGTTAATTAATGTGGCAGGAAGCGGAGGAAGGCACAAGATACGGCAAGCGATGACACCTTTGGCTGAGCATGGAGAAGAAAGGGATGATACTGCTGAGTCAGAGGAGGAGTTGGGGGACTAAAGAGAGGATCTACTAACACCTTTAAGGCAGATTGCAAGTTCAGAGGAGAGGTTAGTGGCACTATGTGCCAGGCAGGGAGCTTACTGGCAGAGATCGACTCTGCATCGGAAAGGTCTTAACCGAGGGATAAATTTAAAGGATTTATCTGATTTAGAAATTGAAGGAGAAACATCCAGCGCAGCTGAAGACACTTATGCAGAGAAAAATAAGAAAGGAGAGAAGAAAAAGGGAGAGACTGTTGCATTGCAGATGGATCTGGCTTTCTTAGTAAATGAGGAACCTAGTAGCTTGGAGGCAGACATGGAGATTCAATACAGCGAAGAATGTATTTAAGCTATCAATGCAGAATTGAAGTTACTCGAAGACCAGCAAACCTGTAAACAAATCGAACTAGGGGGAGTATGTAGGGGAATAAAACCAATAAGCACAAGGATGGTGCTAAAGGTGAAAGTGTAGGACGATGGACATATCCCTCGATTCATGGTTAGACTTGATGCCCATGACTTCCGTAAGCAGATGGCGACTGATTACGTGGAGACTTAATCGCCCACAATTTTGTACACTGCAATATAAATAATTCTATCCAAAACAGCTGCTCAGAACATGAAGAATATCCAACTCGACATTGTGACCATATTTCTGCACAGCCAAATACAGGAAGATATCTACCTAAAACTACCAAAGGAATTTATGGATTAAGCAAACTGGAAGGTAGAACTTAGCAAGTTAGGGAGCGCAGCAGATCCAGTAATAGTGACGTTGAGGAGGAGTCTCTATGGTCAATAGCAGGCTGGATATAAATCGTATCACACAATTGAGTCCGATTTCGTTAGGGAAATGAGTATGAAACATTCTCGTTACGAAGTTGAGATCTATGTTACGGAATCCGGAGCTATGATTATTGCTTGTGTCAACAACCTGCTACTGCTTGGAACAGGCATAGAAGTAGTACAGATGAAGGTTACTGAGAGAGGACACTTTTGCTGAGCCCAGTAGTCGACTTAACCAAAGTCCTGGCGAGATTCTCACTAGCGCAGAGTAAGGGATTTAGCACCCTACTTGATCCTGAGGCTAAATTGCAACAGAGGATAGAAGTGGAGGAAGCCTTTGAAATTTATATGTATCAGGAGTCTGGTAGCAGCTTGACATACACTGCTGTCACTACTCAACCATATATGACATATGCAACTCGCCTTGTCAGTCGATTTGCGGCGAACCCATTCATGACTCAGTGGATAGTGGTGAAGAGGAAATTGCGGTACCTTCAGACTACTGAGGAGTGTAGCCTCACACTGGGATGTCGAGTAGGGACCTACAGGATACCAGGAAACCTGATAGTCAGGGTATATGCAGATGCCAACTTCGTGGCAGAGGTTGATGGAATGAAGTCCACCAGTGGTTTCGCTATGTAGAATCCATATGGAGTGATTGTTAACTTGAAATATGAGATGAAGAGGACAACAGCGAAGTCTACTGCCGACACTGAGTTTAATGCAACAGCTTTGTCTGCAGAAGAGCGGATATGGCTACAGAAGGTTGAAGGGGAACTCTACCCGGGAAGAAAAGATTACCAACAACCACTCATTGAAATCTTCAATGATAACTAAGCATTTATCCCAAGCTTGAGGAACTGGCGTTGTCGAGCTTCTACCATGCATATTGGTGTACTATATTTTCTGGTTCCAGGAGATCATCGGGACAGGAGAAGCTGGTATTGAGTATCTGAGAACTGATGAGATGGTGGATAATGGACTCCCAAAGGCTTTGGAGAAGAGCAAGCACAAGCTATTCCTAGGTATGCTAGGAATGCGCTAGATAGAGGCATTTTTTCTTTTCTTTCTTTTGTTAATTATTTTTTTCGTTGTTTGATAGATATCACGGGATTAGGGGGAGTGATGGCATGATAATCCCGCTATGGAGGTACTGTAACTGTGCCAAGGTTCCTGCCGATTGTGGAACTATGTGCAGTTCCAAATCTTGCAGCACGTCAACAACGTGCCTCCCATCTCTGTGTAAGATACCAGCTCGACATCAGATTTGAAAATATATAACTAACAATTATATTTACATAATCTCAGACTTTCTCAAGTGTTTCAATTGAGCATCTTTTCTCTGAAGAACCTGTTTAAGCTCCTTATGAACCGGTTTCCACCTCTTTTTCCAGTCCTGAAGTGCTTCTTTCTCCAATCTGTCTAGCTGGCGCTGCGCCTATTGAATATTTTGTAAGGCATCATCTTTGATCCTCTTCCACACCATTGTACGAGCTTCTCCGGCATATAACACAACCCCTTTTGGAAGTGATTGGTAAGTTCGGGTTTGTCGATTTGCACGGGCAAGGTCTGCTGCCTGTCTTTGTTGAAGGTCATAATACACTAGAGCTGCAACATGCGCTTGAGCAATACTACCTTTAATATTAGTATCAAAAGATTGCTTAAAGGTGTGAGATCTAGTGTGAGCTTTTCCTAGTATGTCAGCATACTGCTTCAAGGGAGTAACTGTGTGGGGCATGGACGATGGGTGTAGGATAGCAATGGGTGGTGTAGTGGTATGGTATGGTAGAGGACTTGGAGTGTATTCTTGAAGGCGATCCAGAACAAGGTTAGAATTGAATAGGAGGAGGCCAGTTTTACGAAAAGCAGCGTGTATTGTAGATTTTTTAAATGCTTGTTTCCAAATTGATGTAATTTCAGAGAGAAATTTAACTTTGTCAAAGTCTGAGCACCCGGTTCTTGTCGCATAGTCAATTCCCTCAGCGTGTTAAGGTTTCAAGGTTTGGAATACCATTACAACTGTTACAAACCTATCCCTAGTCTGCCGGACTAGGCACACTATCTTCTTCAACTGCAACAGGTAACGATACGTACCGCTGGTCTTACCGCTCGTCAGGTCTCGTAGCCTTACGTCACCGTGGGAACGCTGAGTCCTCTCACTCCTAGCCCTAGCGAATGCTCCTTAGCGAGACGTTCCTTGAATCACCTTTCGGTCGGTGATATAAATGGATGGTTGTAATAAGAATAAAGTATAGATCGAACTATTAGGTAAAATATAACATAGGAAGTAACTTAGGTAGTTGCGTGAAGAGCTAGCTATCTGTGTCCGTATCCCTCCGTATATAGGCGCTCTTCCCACAACCCTAACCCTGTTGACTTTACTATGAGGCACCTCATTACTATGACTGCCATGTGAGTCATAGTATAACAAACATCCTATAACTCATAGCTTGAGTCATAGTATACACTCCCCATAGTATCCAATTCATATAAAAGGTCATGTGTGCTAATCGCGTCACATGCGTGAAACCCCTGACTCATACTTGTAGTCTGGTGCGAAAAGCCATAACATCATATGACCTCACAATCCTGAGTCATGAAACCATAAACATAAATCAAACCAAACATCATAATCATAAATGATCTCACAAATTGTGAGTCATGTGAAACATTCCATATTGCTAAGTCACCATTTGTCACAACATCAAGAGGTTGTAATAGGTGAGTGGTATGAGGAGGGAGACAAAAAGGGATTATCTTATACTGATTATAAAATTCCACAAAGTCCCATGTGCAGTGTGATCTATGCCCATCCAGGAGAAGTAATCATTATACTCGAACTTGCCAAAGCGATGAGAACTTCTCAACGTGATGTACCCAATCAAGGGCAAGCATACCATTTGAGCATCCCGTTTCTGAGACAGAAAGAAGAACATCATCTTTCAAACGAGTTTTTGTAGACCAGTCCTCCATATGTATAGCTCCAGGCAAAATCAACATTGGTGCTAGAACCTGACCATTCCTCCTTATGGTCTCACAGGAGGTAACAAGTTCCCGGTTACTGGAACTAGCAAAATAGGATTGACTATCAGGATCCAACGTTACAATCCATTGGTCCTTTCCAATTCCTATCCGGATCCCAGTCTCATCAAAATTGTATTGATCACAATATTCAATACCCTTTTGCTCACACAAAGATTTATATCTTTTATATCAATTCAGAATGCACTTGGGATCGTATGCAGTCTTGCAGGTTTGGTCTAGGGGTTTCTGTTAGCAAATATAGTATTGTGGGTGCCTTTCGAGAAACCGAGCCATCCACATGGGTCCTACAGTGGGGGGTGTAGTGTCTGGATCACTTGGAAGATTGTTACGCTTAAGGATGGAATTTGCACAACTGGTATTCATGGGAATACAGGCAAAGGCGCCAATTGTATCTAGCTGATCTAAATACATGCATACTGAAAGCTCTTCAACATCCAAGAGACGTTTGTTGTATAGTTGACGTTGTGATTTCGATTGCCGTCCATTCTACCTTGCCCACAAACGACCATCCGGAACTTCAAACCCGTTTGCCATTGCCACAATATTCCGCTTATCGCATTCAGCTAACTTTTGACAAGCATTTTGGATTCTGAATTCGATATTATGGTAATTTTCTGGCATTGATAGTATATTTTGAAGTGGCTGATTGGGGGTTGATATCTGTGCAGATGGAAAATGTGACGTTGAGCTGGTATCTTATGTTGAGATGAGAGGCACATCGTAGACGTGCTGCAAGATTTGGAACTGCGCACTGTTCCACAATCGGCAGGAACCTTGGCACGGTTAGCAGTAGTAGAACGAAGGAGAGGCATTGGCAGCAGCGGGCGTTCATGTAGTTGAGCGGAAAACTGTGGAAGCGTGCAGAGGACTTTAGGGCATGGACATGTGTATGGGGTTCCGTGCAGAGTTTTCACAGGTTAAGTAGTCGTTAGCTAGCAACCACCAATCGGGAAATCCATACGAACAACTCTAACCAATCTATCTTGACTGCATGAGAATTGCATTCGCATCACCACCACTGCGCACCTCCATCACTTTTTTTTTCATTTTTTTTTTTTTTTTTTCTCCTACTCTCCTACATTCCCCCGCTTCCTTGTTCTGTCCCATTTCGCCGTCGGGGACGTTCACCATTGTTGCCCGCAAGCCTTCCAGAGGGCAAAGTGGTGCTAAATTAGACCCTCCGCAGCACCAGTCAACATACTGGTGTTGGCTAGCTCATATCCCCACTCACCCGCATACCAGAAATATGACAAGAGGAAACGGGGAAACGAAAAAAGAAGAATAAAAACTTTCGGAATGTGTAGAAATTTCTGAGCATGCTTCTTGAAATTGAGATATCTTTTGGCATGGTCCCACTTGTAATGATATTATAGCAGACAGGGCTACTTCTTTCTTCGCATTGCGGTTATCTGTCAATTGAATCGGGGTCTGGACTTCAAGATGTGAACGATCAACATTAGTGATGGGTGTATATTTGTTTGTTTCCGTTGCATAGTAACCTCCTTCCATATCTGCTAACAGCACATACTCCCGTGCTGAAATGATACCTGAGAAAGCATTGGGGCTTCAACGCATAGCAAGGTTCGTCATGATGGGGAAATCTGTTTACCAATTTTTGTGATCATATCCCATTCAAGTTTGGTTAGCATTTATTTTGTTGCCGGCAGTTGAAATTTGGGTATGCCACTAAAAGTAATCCACTAATCATCAAGCATAGGTTGAGATCATTGGTTCTGGGAGGAGTGGTTTAGCATTTTTGGTGACAGCTAAATAGAGCATCATACCTGTACTCGAGTATACTCGAGTAGTGAATAAACTTGATAAGAGTATTCGAGGTGAGGGTATTGAGTAATTTGCGAGGTTACCTAACACGGAATTTAGTAGGCCTTGTCTCATGAAAAGTGACCAGAATGGTTTATTTTAGCATTGATCAATGTTGACAGATCTTTGACTACTGCCAAGATCAGCTTGGCCAAAGTCATCTTCCCCGAAATCTAGGAACACCTATCCTTAACTCTTTTTTTTTTGTCAGGCCCTATTCGCCACGAAGCCTTCTCAGTTC
Source organism: Tuber calosporum (assembly GCA_003316355.1). Classification (NCBI taxonomy): domain Eukaryota; kingdom Fungi; phylum Ascomycota; class Pezizomycetes; order Pezizales; family Tuberaceae; genus Tuber; species Tuber calosporum. The sequence continues at coordinate 8,241 of QFET01008324.1, read as the reverse complement.
CACTGGACAACCCTTCTTGATTCCGTCTGCGAGAACTCATTAGACCGGTACGCAACCTCAATATTCTCTCTATTTCCCTTTTCCCGATCTGCACTGCTATACTTACCCTTACTTCTGTGCAGGTTGCCCTTGAGCAGCGGCATCAGAAAAATCCGGTATAAACAGACTTCGACCTCTCATTCTTATTTTATTTTATACCATGACTGCTATCGCAATACCTTCTTCTGCCATTCTGGGTACTGCTGAAACAGGGAAAAAATTTGTTCAAAAGCCGGAGAAGCCTGATCAGATTGAATATGAGAAAAATCTCAAGGCGGCTCAAGAGGAGCATGAAAAAGTTCGCCAAAAGTTGGTATGTGCAATATCGTATTCCTTAAATTACTTGAATTTGGGGGGGCTTTCAAAGTTCTGAATTCTGCCTGATAATTTCCGGATGTATTTGGTCCTTCTAATCATCTCCTGTGGCTTCAGAACGAGGTCAAGGCAAAGTTAGATCTTGCCCAGGCTCCCGGGAAAAATCCTCTCCAAATCGAGCTCAAGGAGAAGCTTTCTATTCTCCGAAATCAACAATCTGCAAAAAAGACCGACCGCGGAAAAATTGATTCGGAAATTACGGCAACAGATGCTAGCCTCAAGGCCAAAATAAAGGAATTCAATGTCAAAAAGGGAAAGATTCCATACAAGACCCCCGAGGAGCTTGATAAGGCTATCAGAAACCTAGAAACCAGCGTAGAGAGAGGGGATATGAAACTTGTTGATGAGAGGAAGGCTCTATCTGAAATTAGTAAACCCCTATTTATTCTATGTGTGGTACTCGATCGCATTGCTAATATTCTGGAATAATAGCTACTCTTCAAAAGCAGCGCAAGACGTTTAGCATCCTCGATGCTGAACGAAAGGCAATTGACGAAGAAAGGGGTAAGCTCGAGGAGCTCAAAGCTAAGAGGAAGGACCCCGATGTTCAGAAGCTAAACGACGAGTACGAAGAAACCAAAAAGCAATTTGATGCGATGAAGGCCGAGCAGGATGAGGCGTAAATACACATACTCCACTCTTTACGCAGAACAGTTTTGCTAAACCTGTTTACAGTTTTGCAAACTTGAGTAAGCTCCGCGACGGACGTAGCAGTCTACGCGAACAGCAGGATGGAACGTGGCGGAGAATTCAAGATCTCAAGGACAACTACTATGCTGCTAAGAATGCTTACCGAGAGTATGAGAAGGAGGCCTGGAGAATTAAGAGAGAGAAGAAGGCTAAAGAAGATGATGAATATCGTCTAGCCAAGAAGCGTGAAATCGCGCAACAGAAGATGGGTATGTCACACTTCCACTGGGGGCTAAAACTATTTCTGACACTTAGCCCTGGGCTATAGAGGAGGCATCACAAAAGGCCTATGCTCCCGAAATCCTCACTTGCGAAGGTCTTATTGGGTATTTTGACCCATCTTCTGCGGAGGCTGCCCGGAAAGCCAAACTCACCAGTGGACCGCGAACTCTTGCTGCTCAACCTACTCGTTCTGTCGATGACAGTGCGCTAAGTGGTAAAAAGCTTACCAAGAAAGACGGCCACGAGGAAGGCTATTTCATTGGTAAACCTAAGAAGGGAAAGAAAGCGAAGAAAAATGCTGGGACCACCTCGCCGAATCCCGAATCCTCTGCAGCGCCAGCCAAGTCCGGGGGCGGCAAGATCAATCTTCCAGGCGGTGTCGTGCAAGAACTAATTAAGGCCGATATCTTGCCTCCTGTAAACAAAGAGGACATCCAGAGAGTTCTCAAAGAATTAGGAGACAAATTGGCTTGGTATAAGGACAACCAGGACCAGAAGACTAAAGAGGTAAATCAATGTTGAATCGCTTCGTGATCCATCGCTAATATCATTGTTATAAATAGAACATTGCTAAGGCCCAGAAGGAGATTGACTGCCTTGAGGCTGAGGATTCTGGTGGTAAGGAGAAGGAAGGCACCAATGGCACTTCCACTCCAAACGAAGGACCCATTGAAACTGCCATTACGCAGAATGGCGGGGGGGAGGACGGGACTGAGGAAAAGACGGAAGGGAAGGCAGAATGAGAGGGTCTATTTCCTCTCTCCTTTAACTCTCTAGTTCTTATTTTTTCTCGCACTTCCAAAAAAAAAAAAAAAATCCTGTACGTGACGCCAAAAGCTTTCACAATTTAATGTTTCACTGCTGCGGAAAACTTCACGGGCCGAAGATTTTCACTTGTCACATCATTCCTTCTTTTGTTTCCACTTTCAGCTGTGCAATATTCTCATCCCTTGGACATGGAAAAGGATACATTGGCTCGACCTTTGTTTTGGCTGGAGATATAGAAGTGGGTGCTCAAAGCGCACGGGTTTGGTTAGCTATGAAGCAGAAAAGGATCTTAATGGCTTATAATAATTTCTTTCATTAAAATTGTACTTATAATACCAAGATATGAATACTGCACAAACATCGCCAGCTTGGCTCATGATCCACCAGCAAAATCCCTCCACTACAACTCTTACCAATAGCGATTACACGGTTTCCCGAAAAAAAATTGAGCCGTTCCCGGTTGTATACAGGTTTCTAGGTGGTCACAAGGAACTAGAATCGCACTTGGAACAAAGCAGGGTTTTCTTACTCTGGTCCCTCGGCTGTCGAAGAACCTCGGAATCATTCGCTCTGGACGGGTTCTCACATGACAACACACCAATACCATACGCCTATATTTGGCCACAGGTTCTACGTACAGTATCTTCATTGTAGTCCACATTGTATTGCGCCGTGGAAGGTCATCAGAATTATTCGAACACCCTGGAAGACACCGCCAGAACTAGGCATACGGACACCCCCCACTAGCCCGGAAGGGTGGTTTTGGTATGTAACATTTGCCACACCCCCCATACAAAAGCCACCAACTCCATACTCTTACAACTCCACAGCCAGTTATGTTTTCACAGGTTTAAGAGTGACCACTGATAGAGCACATCAAGTAGCATATGTTTTCGCTCTTAAATATATTATATGTCATATTTTGGTGGAGTAGTAGACCCCCAAATTTGGTGATACTTTTCACGAAAAATGCCCAGGTTACCCGTGACCGGCACAATACAAGAAGCAAATACCCCTAGTCTGCTGTTACTCGAGGAAAATAAGAGACAAAAGTATTCGGGTACAAGCAGTGGAAGCGACTTGTTTGGCCTGCCAGGAGGGATAAGCAGGTCCCATAAATATACGAAAAGTTCCTGTAGATGTCATACCACAAGTAACGTACGAAACGGCAAAGCGGGACGGCTCACAGAGACGGGACGGCCAACGGCCACAATGGCAACCATGCTTTTGAGCAGAGAAGTTGCCCAATACACATGATACAAACAGGGAAGAGAGACGAAATTAAAGCCCTGAAGGAGGAGGACTCTATTATGAACCCAATTTGATGGTGAAGAAACATTTGAACTCAAAAAAAACACTCGTCCAGGAATGAAAGAGAGTAAGAAAGTTAGTAGGGGAGTGAAGAAAGAAAAGAAATCATTGCGGTCATGTGAGAGGGATTGAAAAGGGAAGGTCAGGTAGCCTGCGGTTTGAATGTGTTGTAAGTGGGATGGTGGGAGGTGCTGGCTTGCACTATTGGAAAGGTGGAGTGAGTCAAGAGGAGTCATATTCTGATCCTTCACTATGGCCGGTAAATACAGGGGAGGGTTGGAAGCTTTTGAGGAACATTGAAGCAAGTGGCGAGGTTTGAAAAAGGTGACCTTGTGGAGGTGGGTATGTAGAATTGGTGTATATTTGCATGGATAGGTTATCGATAGCTTTTTTATTATCAGAGAAGGATGGGTAGTCTTGATAGGAGTTTAACAATCTGCCCAACCAACCACCCCCAAGCACTCCAGTGACAGGAGCTCCAACACCTACCTCAGCTACCTTGGATCCCTTTGTTGCAACCAGTATTTGACCATAACCTTTGCGATATCAAGTTATAGTTAGATTCCACAATCACAATATCATAAAATTTGCTAAATATTCCCCAGCTCTACATTATCTTTCGACCCTTACCGATTGACATGCCCTTTCTTTTACAATACCGGATGTCAATTTATCAGGCAGGTGAGTTTGATTTTTCAAATTGTATGTGGTTCTAGTTATAGTAATAATGCAGTATTTGCCTTTACAAAAGGCATTTGTTGTATTAGTAAGTTATTTTTATTTGCAATCAACCTAGCTTCTTTCCTCATTATCAATTGTGCTCTAGTTAAAATCATTGTCTGCTAGATTCTGATTTCTCTCTAGATTTTAGGATGGTATTGTTGGATTAGTTTTTTGCTTTTAACATACAAGTGACAATGATAATGTCTTGGATATTGTATACCAATAATTAGAGTTCCTACCATTAACTATATTTGAAGGACACTCACTTTGATATAAGTTTCCCGCAACTCAGTCTTATCCTATATACCATACCTACATTTACTATTCATCATAATAAAATAGAGTATTTTATCAGGTAATGGGTCGCCCCCTAGTATTTGGTCATGTTTTCAGACAAGTCATTTTCCATATATTCATGAATTTGCATATAAAAAAATTATCTATAGTCTTTTGAAATTCAATATCTAATCTGCTATAACACTATTCAATTATTCATTTATTTATAAGAAGTAAGTAGGGTTGTTTCACAGGTAGTAAAGCAAGTGAGATTTCATGATTATTGCAGAAATTATGATAAATACAAAGAACTATTTTTGGAAAGAGATTATCTTGTCCACAGTAGAAGTAGTAGTGACTTTAAATGCTTTATCATACTATTAAAATATGTAGGTAAAATTTTAAAATCAAGCAGAAGGGTAATCAGTATTGGTTACTTAAGTTAAAGCTAACAAGGCTAATAGACACTAAGCAAGAGAGTAAGGGATTAGTTTATTTTATTATTGATTTCAAGAGTTATTGGATACTTCCTTTGTTTGATAGTTGGTTTCTTATATTAGACTCTAGGTGGATATGTTTTAGGTTTGATTAGAGGTATCTGTTTGATAATAGCAATAGTTTATGTTATAATTCAAAGGACTGTTAGGTACGCAGATTGTTTGTTTAACTGAGGAGGTTTTTGGATAAGGCATCAAGTGTATATAAAGGCTGTATTCCTTTCAGGACTTACATAGAGCAGATTTCAACGAACAAGGTTTTCATGATACTTAGTAGAATGGGTACTCCTTTTCAGGTTGCATTAAGTAATAGCAAGTAAGAGGGTATTTGGAAGTGTGATTTGGTTTTGATATCCAGATTTGAGATTGCGTCTAGGCAGATTTATCCTACTATGAATCTACTTCCTTTCTGGATGCATATGTACTAATAAAGTTAAATCTGGCAAGAGGTGATCTCAAATCATGATTTCAAAAAACAATTCACAATTCCAAACACCTCCTAAGTTTAGGAATCCTAGACCCTAGTAATACAGTAATTCACAGCAGTTTAACAGCCTATCACGATCTCCAGTAACTAATGCTCACTTAAAGTCTTGGCAGGTTGAGAGCTTAGATAGGTATCATTATATCATATTAGGACACTCCTAGGACAGTATTATTACTAATAGTAATCAGAATATTTTTAATTTTTTAATTTCAATAAGTAGTTGAATTAAAGGCAACCAGAGGTTAGGATACCTCTAGCTTGCTAGTAGGAGACACAGAATAGCTAACAGACTTCAGACCAGGTTAGTTAAGCTGACCCTATGCCAGCTACTTACTAAAAAGAAAGGCAGTCAGAGCAACCAAGGCGCTTTATCCTCAGGACTCAGCCTCTAGTGGATACAGTATCAAGAGAGTTATCAAGCAACATGGCAAAGCAGGTGGTACAAGAATTGTCAAAAGAAGTAGTTAAGGAAGAAGCAAGAACTCCCAAAGAGTTTCCTGGTAGGGTAAACACATAGAAAGAGAATCAACCTCACGGGGACCCCAAGGACAATCCAAGCACTTCCGATAGCAAAGAAATATCAGTTTGCACGAGTGTGTTACAAACCTATCCCTAGTCTGCCGGACAAGGCACACCATCTTCTTTAACAGCAACAGGTAACGATACGTACCGCTCGTCTCACCACTTCTTCAGATCTCGTAGCCTTATGTCGCCTATGGACGCTGAGTCCTTTCACTCCTAGCCCGTGCGACTGCTCTTTAGCGAGAGGTTTCTCGAATCACCTTTCGGTCGGTGATATAAACGGATAGTCGTAATAAGAATAAAGTATTGATTGAACTAATAGATAAAATATAACATAGGAAGTAACTTAGGTGGTTGGGTGAAGAGCTAGCTATCTGTGTCCGTGTCCCTCCTTATATAGGCGCTCTTCCCACAACGCTAACCCTGGTGACCTTACTATGAGTCACCTCTTTACTATGACTGCCGTGTGAGTCATAGTATAACAAACGTCCTATGACTCACAATTTGAGTCATAGTATACAATCCCCCTAGTATCCAATTTCCATAAAAGATCATGTGCACTAATTGCGTCACATGCGTGAAACCCTTGACTCATACTTGTAGTCAGGTGTGAAAGTCATAACATCATATGACCTCACAATCGTGAGTCATGAAACAATAAATCAAATCAAACATCATAATCATAAATGATCTCCCAAATCGTGAGTCATGTGAAACATTCCATATTGCTAAGTCACGATTTGTGACAGAGTGATTGAAATATCATATCAACTCTCGCACCTAGTAACCCTATAGTAGCAAGGGAACCATTATGAGCAACTACAGTAAGGCTTAGCATCTAGGTACCAATTTGAAAGAAGTTCAACTATGAATGAGGATACCTTACACTTCAGCATTTGAGCCATAGTACAAGTCTCCACAGTTATACGTCTACCTCCTTTGAGTGAACTCTAAGACAAAAGAGGCAGGAAAGTATTGGAGAATCTACACATTGAGAGGAGCGCTTAAAAAGTAGTGTTTTACGAAGTAGACCACTATGGCACAGAGTTATTAAGATACCATCTTGACTGTTCAACAGAAGCATTCCAATCATCCAAATCACAGGATAGCCTCTATAAACTATTTCATGATATGAAGCAAGTTAAGAACATTAAGACTAAAGGTATCAATATGGTAAGTACAGACCTCATGATATACCAATCACAAATACCAGATAGTACTATTTTTAAATACACCAATGTTTATATGTTCTCCCAATGCATGCATACTAGAATTAGGGGGGATATTAGGAGTTGATATGAGTCTAGCAAAACTCTACAGACTAAAATAGCTTATGCAGAAAGAGTAGATAGATAGTCTATGAGACAAGTTCCATTAGCAAGGATAGGCAGGAGGATGGATACAGGGAAGATAATCTTAAAAAGGACAAGAAGCCTGAATGGAAGAAGAGGGAATTGCGCAAGGATAAAGCACAAAAGAGAGAAAAGTTCATAATCTACTTCAGATAGTAAACGGCATATATTATAAGATAGTGCAAGCAAGTCAGATTCCGGCATGTGAAAGGCAAACAAGCAGCAATCCTCATCGAATTAAGTGTTACTAAGTAGCAGTATGGAGGAAGTTTTTGTCAATATCCTAGATTTACACCAATAGTCTTGAGATAGAAACCTGTTAGGCACATAACTCACACAAGGGCCCAGAGGAGCAGTTTCAGAGCTCTGGGCTTGACACTCCACAGACTAATACCCCCCTCCGGCCCCGACGTTGGCCCCGGACGACAGCACTGGCGCCTTGTGCAGTTGCTCACAATCATAGAAAGAAGAAATATTGGAGCACCTCTCGTAACACCGTATACGTCGTCGCCGTCTGTCCGACCGGATCCTGTCCGCCGGGTATATACGAGGGCATCTCTGGCTACCCCTGGGAGAAAGAACCAAGCGATTTCGTTAAGAACTTGCAGAGATACACCCCGTTGAAGGCAAGAGACCAAAAGAATGTCCGGAAGCCTAGGAGGGAGTGGTATTCGGCCTATTCCGCAGAGAATAGTACCGAACCCCAAATGAATGCCTATCATAGGCAAGCAAGCCTATCAGAACATGTTGATAAGGAGAGGCAGTGAAGACGAGAAGGTAATTGGGCCGATGGTGAACACAAGTCATCCTGAAAGCCCTCTGCAGAGCCGGATATTACAGCACGAAGCGGATTGGGTCGACAACCAAGTTGGCCCCTTGGTGTTCTAAGAAACTATTGGCAGATTCCAAACTGGACGGTAATAGTTTATACAGCAGAACGAAGGTAAACATATCTCACCGAGTGGGCCCACCCACCATC
>QFET01008321.1:0-22093 GCA_003316355.1 Tuber calosporum | reverse complement strand
AAATTGTTTTTTTACCTTTTTTTAATTTCCCTATGGTTGCTATACAAACTTCAAACTGTCATAACTCAAAACCTGGTTTAAGGCGTCTGGTCAATTTTTGCATAACAACACCCACATAAAGGAAATGAGAAATAAACCCTTGCACTACTTATACCAAAGAAAAATCCTGACCCAATGCTGCCTTACAGTATAGAATCAGCTACGTTTTTCTCGTATTGAGGTGGAGACTCACATAGTGTAATATCCCTTCCTTTCTACCATTTTCCTCAAGGCCATTTGTGAAGAGTAGTAGTAGTCATTCTGGTTTCGGAGTTCTGGTCGAGATGGCCTATCTTATTCCCTGTCATCAGCATCAACCCCTAATATTGTAGGTGATCCGCGGAGCTCGCCTAACCATTTTCATAACAGGCGGAGGCTCCTTGCATCGATGTTTGGGAATAGTAGAAGACCCATGACGAGTTTCTGAAGCCGTTCGCTTGCAAGCGGATATGATTGACTGTACAATTGTTTGGCGTGTGGTACACAGTATCCAGAAGTAACCCTCAGGCCCACAACAGGAGCATTGTTTTAGCTAGCGGGGCTCGTTTGTCAGAGTAACCAGGATCTTATAGTGCTTTGCCTCATACTCCGATGGTCTCTAGACCTAGGAGGGGTTGGCAATTGCCTGTTGGGTTTTGAGATTGCTACCCTCAGAAGATCTCTCCTCCTTTCGGAGTCGCTTAGGGCTAAAAGATCTTTTGGCATTAAGCTCATGTTGAGTATGGTCTTTCTTGACAACCGTGCAGTTGAAAGATGCTAAATCCTCCAGTTCGTAGCCTGTATTATTCAAAAGGTTCAGGGGGTCGATGTATCCTTGAGGATATGTAGTTTTTAGCCCCTAGGCATGTCGAAAATCTGCAGTTATACTAACGCGTGCTTTTTCTTTCACACAAATCCTATCCTAATGCAAGTCACGGGCTCACGAAATGAGTTTATCTAGTAAGGCATCTAGAAAACCGAGTTTCACGAGTAGAGTATTCCATTTCGAATAGCACAATCCGGATCAGAGTGAGAAGCGCAACTGGACTCCTGGCCTTTGCGAAAACCTGCCCAACAATGTAACCCGTTTCCTGGGCTGAAGGTAACTTTGGCTCTAAAAGCTGCATCCTGGCTGATATGCACAGGATTCTATTATACCATTTCTTTGTGGCCACTTCAAGAAGCGCGAAAATTAGGCTGACCTTATCTATATCCAACAGCTTGCAGTGTCAATAGTAGTTAAACCAAATCTCAGCACCTTAGATGAATCATTCTATATCAAGGGGATCCCCATTTAGCCCTTTAATCCTTAGCGTCTCAGGCTTCTTTTGCCGTGTGTGGAATTTCTTGTTGGACTTCCAAAGGTAGTCTGTCAAGGCTTGACACCACTCAGTATACGGTCGCTTCTTACCCTGATTCCACAGGGACTTTCGTTAGACAATAAATCAGCTAAGAACTGGGAGGAAGGAAGAGGAATCATCGCCACAGCGCGAGGAGTTTGAATCACGCAGTTCTCCTCCTTCGCAGACATTTCGACACCCTGGGTGTTGCTAACCACCGCCTCGCCAGTGTTTCCACCTCCGAGTGACAAAGGTTTATGATAACACCTAAAGAGATCCTCAGAACTTGGTCCACTGGCTTACTGGGGCAAGAGGACTTGAACCGGAAAAGGTGGCGCTGGGGGTTCTCTAGCTGCAAGAACCTTATCCATGCCCTTTTGAACTAATTGTTGCAAGCTGGGACAAGCCCCAACAATGGTGTTTCTCTTCTGAACTACAGACACGATAATGGGTCTTTACAACTGCAGACCTGATGGTAAATGTTTTAGCGGTTCATCAGGGTCCTTAGTACATAGAGCCTCGTGATGGAAAAGATGTCCTGAAGGTCCTCCCTGGATCCTACAATCAGGGGAACAATAATCCGTTGTAGACTAGACTGCTGCAACTCGAATGCCTTTCCTCCCAGTGCTGCCCAATAGCTTGGTAGGAGCCGCTGGTGCTATCAGGTGGAATAGCGCTAGCGGATTTTGTGGTGTGGCTGGCAAAGGAGATTCATCTGCCACAGCATGTAGTCGTTCAGCTTCTAAAACAATTGTCTCTGTAGTAGGCACTGCAGGAAGGTTTGTAGCCACTATTGACGCTTTAGGATATGCAGGTCATTTTGCCTTTATTACTCCCACAAGTCAGAACGCCCTCTGTAATCTGCCAGATGGGCTCGTAGATCAGCTAGCTAGATGTGCTTCAACTGGAAGAGCAAATGGGGAACCCCATGATGAACTAGGAGTCCCTCCAAGACCCAAAGCTTGCCCTACAGCTGGCGTAAGATGTTGGTGCCAGTCTATGTCCGCCCTTACTTTTTTGTAAAATGTGGAGCAAACTTTACAGGTCTGCTAAAGCACAAGGGGAGGGCAGGACTAGATCCAGGATTGCATTATTTTCAGAGTCAATCCGGACTCCTTCCCTAACATCCCACTCGAGGGCCTCTAAGCGGGCCTTTAGTGCTAGCACTGTCATCTCTTGCTAGTGGTAGGCATTCTGTATCTTCCTCACCTAGTGTGTGGCCAAGTCGACCGTATTCACTTGGAAATGGACATGCTTGTCTTGGAGAAAGCATTCGAGTTGGGACTGTGTTTCTACAGACCCAAGGCCGACTTCATGTAGAATGTATTACTCCAAGACTTCGTAGGTAAAATGTTGATCAGTAACCACTTTAGGGACCGACTCAGAAACTACCGCCCCAGGGATAGGGTGGATGGATGTTATGAGTGCCTTCAAAAGGGGAACACTTATCATCTGACATTCCTCCGCCACCACGGTTGGTGCCGCTTCAATCAACCTAGAAACTGATTCCTACGCCATCCTTAAAGCTCTGCGATAACATGGTAGCCCCTAAGAGGCCCAGTAGAGGTTACCGCACGCTGTTGCTCACGTGAAAGAGAATTATCAGACAGAGTGCATTCCAGCCTGGGCTATCTTTTCCAGATAAGGATACCATTATATGTAAATGTTATGAAAGGGGTCCTAGGAGCAAATATTCCTGGGAGAGTTAAGTGAATAGGGTTACTATATACTCTAACGGGGGCATCCTGTAGGAAGATGGATTACAAGGTTGTTTCCTTACCAAAGAATCCAAATAAAGATCATGTAAGGTAAAGGGTTAGAAAATTGAATCAAAATGATAAACTTCAATATCGTTAAGCAGGAGTTTCACTCAATTTGAGTTCTTCTCTACAGGATAGTTCGTTACTAGCGTAGACTGCTGATCGTGTTTATTTAATTAGAATTATAAAGGCTCTTGACACCTATCCCTACACTGACTATCAAGGAGCACCCTTTGAAACTCAGGGTTTATCAAGGCCTGACTTCCTAAGAGTTAGCTAGGGAAGTCTGTGGATTGCATGAATAAGGAGAGTCCACCAATCCAATTGGGTTTCTGCTGTCCATCTCAATTATATCTGCAAGAGAGAAAAACCTTTGTGATTGAAGTCTTGTTAGAGCCCTACTGTCAAGTTGACATGGGACTCATTATCTCAGTTAAGCCTCACTAGCCCGGTGAGAGTTTCGTCTATGCTAGCAATATCGTCAATTTGTCTACTTGGCCAACTGACAACTTTCCACCTGAGTCCATAGCTCCCCGGCAAGTGGCACTACTATGTTGCCTAGAAGGGCGCTAACCATAGTCTATGGTTTGTTAACCACCTAAGCCGTGACAGGACTAAATGTTCTCAGAGTCCGATTGTAAAGTCTCTCCGTAGTGATATAGATGCTGAGCCATAAGATGCCTTGTTGCAGTGTAGTTTATCCAGACAAACTTCCATTCATCCGCCAGGCTCTGACAGTTATTCTGAGGGGCTCCCACACCTCCTATAGGGATATTAGCTACCCAGAGTACCCCCATAATACCGCCTGATGTGAATCCAAGTAACATGCCTGGGCAGGCTGTTTCCCAGTCCTTTATATATCATGTGGACAGCATCACATCAGATGCAGGGCAGTGTCCCATATTGAATAATCAAACCGCCTGCAATCTTATAGTTTTGTTAGGCTTTTTGCAACTGTCACCCTTTCCCACCTATTACAAGGGCCGAACGTGGAAGCCGGAGGGGGTGTTTGACCTTTCCAAACCTCACCCAAAGCCCTATCTGACTCTTGTAAGGTTTCACATTTTCGCATAACATTCTAGTAGGGTAACTAAAGGTCCACAATGTTATACATAACTTGAAAGGTAGGGTAACTTATATCAATCATGGTGCTTATATCTGCGGAGGTCCATGGAAAGCCCTTCTGTATAACGAAGGGGTCTAGTAGAACTACCCTGTTATTTACAGTGGTCTGTATTATCATAATATAGCTAGTTAAGCGAACATAGGACCCCTGGCGGCGTCTATACTGCTTACCATGTTTTCAAAGGACTTTTTAGATGCCCTGCCTAGCGGGTTACCCAGTTCAACCAAAAGAGTAGTGTACTGGGTCTTGATAGCTTACCCGGTCTAACTATACTTCCACGTTACCTTAGCTGAATGGAACCCAGGGTTACCTGCCCTAGATGGGTTACCCTGTCTGAGATTTGACCCTGCTTACCCTGCCTAGTCTAGTTTCCATACTCAAATAAGTACTTAGGTAACTTTCTTACCCTAAGTACCTCAGGTTGTTAAGTCACCGTTCTCCTATGGTACTGTTCCTTGTCATTGACCACAGGGTCCTCTGGTGGGCCTGATGTCTAGTAGACGATATCAACTAGTATGGAGGAGCGTTAGAAGGGAACGATGGTAGCTCCTTTCGTGATCACATACTTGAAGAAGATGGCAGGGAACCTCGGATTTCCTAAACATGAAGGTTACCTTTTTTGGGATACTTTCCGGACTGTAGTCACTGAACAATTCTCATTCTGCATAAGGCACAAAAATCCTTAGGTGAGATGGGGAAGGTCAGGTACAAAGGAAACAGTGAGACATAACTCCTGGGCATAGAAAACCATAACAAAGAGGCGGAGATAGCTGGCATTGCCTGCCGAACCATATTTTTATCAGAAACTCCCTATTGAAGCCATCCATACACTATCATATGAAAATCATTATTTGAATAGCCAATGGTTCAAGGCAGTCTCTAGGATTACCAAAGCGGAAGAGTTGTTCCAGGAACAACAAATGGTATTCCGAAAAAACTACCAAGGAAAAAATGACTCCCAGAAAACAAAGCTGGAGGAGAAATCCAAGTCCAGCAAGACTACTGTGGCAAAAAATAAAAGCAAAACTTATACACCAGCTGAAAAGACCATCTAAAATTGAATAAACAATGGGAAAAAAGGAAAAAAGCCCATGCTGAAGGAAAGTGTTACCACACAAATTGGGTGTAAGCTCATAAAGGAATTTCTAAGGACCAAATTGAAGAGCGAAAGAAAGCCAATCAAGGCACACATTGCACTTTGGACAACCATAATTGGAAGTTCAATTGGAAAGAGGCTGTGGAAACGGTTATATGACGCAAGCGAGGAAATCTCAAACCCCATTATTGACGACCCCGGGGAACAAAAATGACAAAGGGGCAAATATCATGAACAACAAAGAGAACCAAGTCAACCAACCTAGAATTTGGCAATCAAAAAACCTGGATGAAACCTAAAATAAGGTTGTCAGGCACCGCCAGCGACGGTAAACGGGTGCTGTGGTTACACACCCCTTACTGAAACCGAAATTAACCAGTGGACTCGATCTCTACAAAGTCCTACTAGGACTTATTCCTAGCTTCTCCATGGGAAACTTAAAGACAAGCAAGAGCTAGGAAGAGCAATACTGACTTACAAAAGTCTGGCCGACCTAAGAGTGACATGCAAGTACAAAGGGAATACGGTTGGATAGCTGCTTGTGGTAGTCAGGGACTAACTCCTGGAATCCTAAACTCAAACAGAAGGAAGTGTTGTGCAAAATGTGGTGTATAGGAGTTCAGTACGGAAGACAGTCGATTAAACAAATGTCCTTATAAAGCCCTAAATACCCACCAAAGCTCCATGGAAGAGTGGACAGAACAGCCCTTCCAGGGTACTTCCTGGGTATGACAAGTGGTCTCAAGTCTAGCCTGGATCATGACAAGTCTTTATGGAACAAACCTTAATAATGGCTCAGCTGGAAAACAGAATAATTGAAGAAATAGAACAGTATTCCAAACATCAAGAAAAAAGAAGTAGGAAGCGAATGAGAAACTACCGCTACCTGATACCAACGATATATGGACTTAGGAAAATTCTTGATAAACCTGGACTGCACATTTATGGACTCAGTAGGCATGATAGAACCATGTGGTAATAGAGGCAATGCGCAAAGAATCCCTAAAGCATGCCCCCTAATGATACGAGTTCGACTCCAGTTAGGCAAAGGCATGTTAGGGGGAACCCTTTGGTAATGGGTAAAGACTGCAAATAGTGGGCTGCCCAGTACACTAAAAACAAAGATTTTATTTTGTCTGAGAAGGCTTCAATAGCAGAAACTATACGGGCATGGTAACAAATACCCTAGTCACCATAAAAACAAATATGTCACACAAGGGACTAGCACAGGCCCCTGGTAGCTACAACAAAAGAAACCAAGCAGAAGCACAAGGCCCACCTTATTATTCATGACTAGAAGGGAGCGCCACCATTGAACCAAATGGTGAATGGATCCAAATTCGTATGCTATTCAACTCTGGATGTAATTTCTTCCTAATTAACTAAGAACTGGGTTACAAACATCTATTGCCATCACACACACGCATAGACAGCTTGGACATTAATACTTTTGAAAGAACCATGGTAGCAAATACGGGACAACATTACACACATCCCATCCTGTTAGAAATCCGGAGCAATGCGCATCGATCTCCAATTTCATATCAAATTCCCAGTGCTGGCAACCATATCCTTATCATCCCTTTTGTCTACTTGCATAAAGAACCTTCCCTAGGGCACATCAAGGATGAGAAACAATGGATATTTAAAGATGATAATAGTCTTAGTCATGTTAATGATGAAGGCATACACCAGATATTTGAATCGTAAGAAACTGTTCCCTATGATACAGAAGCCCAGTGTATCTGAAGAATCCAGGGTAGATCCCCTATAGTACCATATACAACGGGGATCTAACAAATACCTTTGGAAGACCATGAATTCACAAGGGTTTTTGAACCATAAACAGTTGAGAAACTACCTTAAGAAAAAACCTTTGACCACACAATTGATTTAAAACCCAGCACAGTATCGCCATTGGGCATGATATACCCGATATCACCTCACCAACTGGATGTATTACGTAAATACCTTCTGAAAATGGTGGATCAGGGAAAGGTTGTGGAAAGCAAGTCTGCTGCGAGGCACCAACTTTTTTTTGTCATTAAACCTGACAGTTCAATGAGGCTAGGGGTGGATTACTGACATTTCAATATTCTAACAGTGGATAACAAATACCCGTTACCAATCATAAGTTAGCTCCTCGACTGTGTTACTACAGCCCTGATGATCTCTAAGAGTTAACCAGAAAGATAGTTATCACCCCTAGAGAATGAAGCATGGAGCTGAGTTGAATACGGCATTCTACACTCCATATGGCCACTTTGCTTACAATGTAATGCCATTCAGGCTGGCAAATGGACTGGAAACATTTCAGGCCTGGATGAATAAAATTCTTGGCGAATTCCTAGTTCAGAAAGTTTTGGTAGACCTCGACAAACCCTTATTTACGGTAAAACCAAGAAAGGACCTCTTTAATTGGTCTAAAGAGTTCTTTCTCGGTTGGAAGAATACGAACTAGCAGTATCAACTATTAGGTCAGGCTTCCAAGTTGACCGACTTGAGTATTTGCCATAGATTGTGGCATTCGACAGGGTTACGATGAGTGCAAGAAAAGCCAAAAAGCATAAAAGATTTGCATACTGTGAGGTCTGTTAACGAGGTGCAAATATTCCTTGCCTTGGCCAACCTTTTTCTGTAGGTTTTCATAATAGATTTATGCAAAACCCGCAAAGCAATTACTTAAACATTGAAGGGCAACCCCAGGAATCTTAGCTGGGAGCTAGAACAAGATGGGCAATTTGAGCAACTTAAGCAAAGATACAACCCAACCCAATACTCTGTCGTTCTTACCATGACTGAGTAACTATAGTAAAAACTGATACTAGCGATTTTCCTGTAGGATTTGTCCTCGCATAGTTTAAGGACAAAAAGGTATACCGTGTGGCTTTGGACTCATGAAGCTGTAGCCGGCTGAACGAAACTATGAGATCCATCATATCGAGCTCCTGGCGATTCAGGAGCTATTCGTGGAATGGAAGCCGTACATAGTGGGAACCGAAAAACCAGTAACCTTCCATACGGACCACCAGAACCTAAAAGATTACCTTACAACCAAGGTGTTGAATCCGCGTCAGATAACGTAGGCTGAATCACTAGCCAACTCCCATTTCAAAATTATCTATCGACCAGGAAAACGAGGCGGAAAGCCTAATGTATTAAGCTGACGCCAAGAGTACTATCCAGAGGCAGTAGCTGTGCTTAGCGAAAAGTCAAGACTCCAGCCTTCCCATTTCCAAATTAGGCTGTTGCATCTGAGCCAACAGTAAGGGTGGAAGAATTAACTGGTGCAGAGACAACAGGTTGCCTTTAGGTAAAATTGCTATCAGCAGAAGGACTAATGACCACACAAGGCTCACAACTGGCTGCTGGATATGACCTATATGCATTAAGGAATTTTATAATCCCTCCAAAAGGACAATGGCTGGTAGAAACCGAAATAGCAATTGGAGTGCCTCCAGGAACATACGCTCCTTTATCACCATGAAGTGGCCTTACAGCTAGTTATGGTATTAGGATTGGCGGATATGTAATTGACCCAATTTACACAGGAGAAGTCAAGGGATCATGATCATCTATGGAAAACAAGATTGCCAGGTCCGTAAATGGGACCGAATAACACCGATGATTATTGAAAATATAATCACAACTGAGAGAATAGAAGTTCACAGACTAGAAGATACACAGAGAGGAGAAGGATGACTTGGAAGGACTGATATCTCATGAAGACGATCCCCGGCCTCACAGAGCAAGGTCGTAGTAGCCTACCTAGTAGCTAACCAACCCCTAAATGAGTTTATCAATGAGATACACCAACAAGTATGACAGGACCAAGGAATAGTCCTGATCTCTAATGCAATAATTCCAAGGTTGATATTAGAAAATATGACCAATAGCTATTAAAGACAAGCACAGAAACAGGACAGTTAAATCGTGATTGGCAAGAATGCAGGCAGCAATTAGAACTAAAACTAACGAGGCCAAACCACTACCAAGCCACTCTGCGATAATGGAAGAATTGATCTACTACCAGAATCGCCTATACATTCAAGAAAACGAGCAGCAGAACACAACCTTAACCAAAGGTTGGCAAGACTCTAAAGTGTCTGGACACTTGGGACAGAAAAAGACACTTGAAATAGTTACCAGAGACCTTTACTGGAAAGGTCAGACAGCGTGGATCAAAGACTAAGTACAGTCATATGATGAACGCCAAGATAATAAATCAACACGACATGCATGGAGTGGTCTGCTACAGGCTCGGAAAGTTCCGTCAATTGCTTGGTCTTCCATACCCACTGACCTCTTCAAATAACTACAAGAATCACATGGAAGGACCCAAATTGTGGTGGTCGTGGATTGGTTAACAAAGATGGCTCATTTTATAGGTCTGGAAAATGATGGAACTGCTGAGGACTCTGCAAGCGTATTCACGAGAGAAGTCTGGACACTACCTGGATTTCCAGCTAAAATGATCTCTGACATGGATGCAAAGTTTACAGGAGAATTCTGGGAATCCCAGTACAAAAGCTTGGTGATAAAACGAAATATGTCAACTGCATACAAATCACAGACAGAAGGACAAACAGAAATTACCAACCAAGAGCTGGAAGGATAACTAAGAAACTTTATCAATTATGATCAAACAGACTAGTAGCAGTTGTTACCACTAGGTGAGCATGCCTATATATATTAGGTAACAAATGCTCATAGTATGTTACCATTCTATGCAAACAGAGAATTCAATCCACAAACAGAAGAGATGAAGGAACACGAAGCCCAAAATCATGGCGCTCAGCTATACACGCACTGGATCAAAACAAGAGACTAACAGGCCGGAGAAGCCTAACAAAAAACACCCGAAAATATGAGCAAGCAGCAGAACCGCAAGACTTAGTAACAACCTGACATCACGGTTGGTGACCTAGTAATGATAATTACAAAAGAAATTCACATGCAGCACCTGTCAAAGAAGCTTAGCCAAAAGCTGGATTGCCGGTTTAAGTTATTGGAAAAAAGGGGAGAATTTGCCTTCAAATTAGCAATATTGCCGTGATGGAAGATGTATCCAATATTTCATGTGCCCTTATCAGAACCCAATCGGTCATCCACCCGACCTGTAAGGGAATAAACTCCCCGCGAGCTAGAGGAAATTGATTAAGATCCTGAAACTGATATTGAAAGAATTGTGAAGAGTGAAATAATATCTTATACCTGGTGGGTCAGAGGTCATAACAGACAAATATAGAGTTATGCTATTTTGTCAAGTGAACAAGCTGTTCTGTTGTTTAAAAGACCTAAGAACCATCAGACCATTGAGAACATGCTCAGGTATTGGTAGAGGCATTTTATAGGGAGAATCTGAATATGCCCAAGCGGGCGGATGTTGAATGATCAGGATCAGTTTTCCTAGTGTGGCCAAGCTAATGGGTTTGGTTTTTTACCTAACCAAGTCGAGTTCAATGGAGGACTTGTATATTTTACTTTTTTAATTTTTAATTTTTAATTATTTTATCTTTAGGACATAGATAGTAATATTGGAAATGTGATCGAAGACAAGTGCTTGGAGGAGGGGGCATGTCTTAGGCAGAAATGACTACAGGGAAGACTACATGACACACAGCATAAGAAAAGATCATAGGTCCAAACCTCCACAGACCATCATACCCTGAATACATCGTCGCCCTCTGTGTGACAGGATGCTGTCTTTAGGGTTTATAGGTGGGCATCTCTGGCTAGGTCTGGGAAGTAGAACGAACCGATTCCTTCAAGAGCCCGCAGAGGTATACCCCGTTGAACTTAACAGGGCCTGGGTAGTGCTAGATGGGTATGAATACACAATTGTAGTAGGCTACTCTGACACATAGTATGAGTACACTCATACCCCATATAATACCTACTAGGTCCATGAACCTATTGGAACAAGTTGACAAGGAGAGGCAGTGAAGAAGAAAAGGTAATGCCCCGATCGCGAACACTTGTCATCCTGAAAGCCAGATGGAGAGCCGGATATTGCGCCACATAGCGGAGTTGGCCAACCACTAAGCTGTCCGCTTGGAGTTCTCAAAGTTATTGGTACATTGCAAACTGTGCAACAATAGTTTAAACAGCTAAAAGATGAATGCCAACTTAGATGAAGAGGAGTTCACACCCTCAGAGAAGTCCGAGCTCTGATAATGCCATCTGGTGTGCGGTGAAAGAGCAAGTTTCTGGGTCACAGTGGCTTCACTCTCGGATCAATAGATGAAAGATGGGAAAAAGATACATTATTGATAAATAAAACAGGTGCAGTCCGCGAACAGGTAGATGCTGGATATAAATACCGAAGACCCTCATGAGCTTTAGACATCATCAAGAAACAGAGAATAGATTTTATCAATATTATTAATTTTATCAGAATCTTTACCTACAAGCGTTGCTTGACAATTTCCTTTTCCAAACAAAGTTAATAAGCCTAGTCCGATTCTCTTGCCCTTAGAATTGACTACACTTAACATATTAAATTCTGGTGGCCTCAGGTACATGTACTGGTCAGGATAGGGCGATTCATTCTGGTCTTAGTGCCTCCGCTTGAAGTAATCTAGTGGGTGAGACTGGTGCTTGTTGGCCGTGAGTATAGGTAGCTATCCTCATAACATTGGGGTTGTGTATAAGGTTTAGGTTCTTTGCTGGTAAGGGTTAGTATGAATGTATTTTCCTGTCAATTAGCCTTTTCGTAGCTAGGATATACATCAAGACATTCCATCCACCACCACACTCCTACAGGTTATCAGCCTCTGAAATTCCAATTGACAGCATCAAGGAAAAAGCACGTCTGATAAACAGTTGGTAATACTGCCTGGACTTTTGACCTTTTTCTTATCTCTCCTGGATTTTTTACGTTTTTTATTCTATTCAAATTTTTCGCCTTCTATCTAACAGAGCAAAAGATTTTTTTACTCCCAATGGATCACTTGGAATACATCATGTCGCATGATTTCGATTCCTAGAAGAATGGACAGCCCTCCATTCCCTTATTATATGAGAGCAATTTCGGTCCTGGAGACAGCATATGTCAAATCAGTTGAAGAAAGTAGATCTGTGGTGGAATGTGTCAGGGCGTGAGACTGCTCCGGATAAGGAAAGCAGAGAAGCAGCACATGTTGTGACATATGAGAAGTGGCTTCTGAGATGCTTTCAGATTACAGCAAAAATCCGGAATGCCATGGAACCTCACATCTGGGCACAGTATCCCTCCGAAATCTACAATGAAGACCCTATGGCACTCCGTAACAAGCTCTGCAAAGCTTAACAGTAGCCCTAAGACTTGAGTTATATTACTTTCAAGGATTGATTTTTGACGGTTTGCTCGACACACAGGGTAGTGCAACCAAGTTTTGCACGAGATTGAGAGGTTGATTGAATGCCTGTAAGACGCAGATAAGATCACAAGGCCTCTAAGAAAACCTTCTACCTTCTTAATGGACTACCAACTGTTTGGCGCGCCTGGCGCGATCTTCTAGCAACCCTCATCAAACCGAGCCAACCCGACAAGTTGATTGCAGCAATTAATGCACGAAAATCAAGCCTATATCGCGACAGGGAGACACCTGATGAGACTGTGGTGATGGTTCAAGTCAGTTGGAGTGGGCCTGGAAGTCGTGTTGGAAGTGGGGGTGGCAGGCAGAGAAACCTAAGTCATTTGAAGCAGCAAGGTGGTACTGCTGATGAAAACCTCTGCTGCTAATACTGTGAAAAGAAGGGACACAAGCACAATGAATTCAGGAAGTTGAAATCTGATTGCGGAAAGGAACTTTCAAATGATGAGGCAAATACAATTGTTCCGGTAATACCACCTTCTACCAATATGGCGCGCCGATGTAATTTTACCTCGTTTACCTCTTCAGCATTTCCGCCTGGCAATGGTCAATGGCTGCTCGACACTGGATACAGCACCCATGTGACAGGACCCAAAGAGTATTTTTCAAGCTTTGTCCCAATATCGCCTTGTGCCTACAGGATTCTAGTTGCGAATAATAGCAAGATTAATGCATGTGGACAAGCAGATATGACTATCTTTGGTTGGGATTCTAGGAACGAAGTGGAGAGAGACCAGGTGATACCACAAGTTCTCTATGTACCCCAGTTTTGTGGACACAGTTTACTTTCCGTTTCACAGCTTCCCGCCTCTGGTTGTTTCATTAAAAACCAACCTTATGAGTGAGCGACTTTGCGGCGAGATGATGGATTGGTTGTGCAGCTTGATGATCCAAAAGGGCTCTATATTTTGCCGGCCCACTGGCCACAGGATTCTGAAAGGGTGGTGGCTGCGGGAAAGGATTCTAGTGAAGAAAAGGCTGGCCCCTGGGTGGCACCTCTGTGGCATTTCTAAACTTGTGCATCTTGGAACAAATGCCGTGAGAAAGCTCTCACTGGAAGACAACTCTATTCCCAGGATTCAAATTGTTCCCTATTGTGTTTATTGCGGCTGTATTTATGGAATGATAGTTCGCAGGCCTTTCCTCACGGTGCCCCCTAGCTCTCGTGGTTCTCATTGCTTGAGCTTATCCACAGTGACATAAATGCACTGGTTAGTCCTATGTCACTTGGAGGGGCCATTTACTTCTTAATGTTTACAGATGACTTTACAAGATTCATGATAAGATACTGGATAAAGAAGAAGTCTGATGCTTGGCGCTGTGTTAAGAATTACAAAGCCTTTGCGGAGAACCCTGATAGTAAGCCAATTCAAAAACTACGAACTGACAGTGTTGGGGAGTACACCTCCAGTAAGTCAGGTCAAGTACCACAGCAAGAAGGGATCGAGGACAAAGTAACCACACCCTACACCCCACAGTTAAATTGAGTGAGTAAGTGGGCTGTGAGGACAATTGTTGGTACAACTCGAGCTCTGCGGCATGGCGTCACCACAGCTAAAGAATTGTCAGGGGTGGAGGCAATGACCGCAATTTATGTACGGAATAGGTTACCAACCCGTATTTTGCCTGATGGTCAGACCTGTAAAAGAGGTGGTTTGCTAGAAACCATCTTATGAGAATCTCCGTGTCTGTGGTTGCTCCGCGTTCATCCAAGTAGCAAAGGAGACTAGAAAGAAGCTATACAGGACTGCAAGAGGTAGCAGGTTGATTTGCTATACGAATACTACAATGCAATACCGACACTACAATCCAATCTCGAGGAAAGATCTGCTTTCATGAGATGTGTTCTTTGAAGAATCAGAATCATATTTTGCGCGTAACATTTCTGAGGAAAACCAGCCACGGTCTTTTGATCCTGAGATTCAACATTGGGCAGAGCGAATGGCTTGGAAATATGAGTTTGATGAGATGGATGAAGAGAACCAGGTACCCAAGAAGATGGATGATGTTGCCAAGGATAGTGGTTCTCAAGACATTCTAATTAATGAGGAAGTAAAGGTTGATGATGAGGTTGAGGAGGAACTTGTTACCAATAAGAATTTTCTTAGGATGTTAAGGGAACTGGAGGCCGATAGTGAAAGTAGTTCCTGGGATGCAAGAACAGGGGAGCTTCCGGCCAGGCGGGGTGGTGGGCGCTGAAGAAGTGATGATCTGGATCCTGGAAGTTCATCATATGCTATAGTTTCGATGGTCTATATGCTCGCAGCGGGACCTGTTGCCTACAAGGCAGCAATGGAGACAGCAGGAGCTGAGGAGTGGCAAACCAGGGTAGAGTCTAAGTGAACTTCGATTGAAAAGAACAAAGTCCTCATATTTGTTGATAAGGTTACTGATAGAATGAGAGCAATCCCGACCAAGTTAATCCTACAATACAATTTGTGTCCAGAGGGTCAAATAACGATATTCAAGGCGAGATTGGTAGCACAAGGCTATAGGCAAATTGAAGTTTTAGATTTTTCGGAAACGTTTGCTCCACTAGCAAGTTTGACGAGTGTGTATGTGGTTCTGGCGATTACAGCTTCGCATGATTATAAAATAGATCTGATGGATGTTGTAACCGCCTTCCTGTCGAGCAGGCTAAATGAAGAAGAGGATGTTCATCTTGTCCTTGGTGTTCTTGGAAGGCCAAGATTGACACTACTCAACAGTAGCTTGTTTGTTCTCAAGCACTCACCCCGTTATTGGTATGCCTCTATTTGTACCTCCCTAATCTCGAGACTTTGCGTCGGGCGTTGACGTTTCGCTTGTTGTATCCTAACCCCCCACCCCAGGGCACTATTCTTGGCCTCTATGTCGATAACCTGCTTATTGGAGCGGAGTTGGATATGGTTTCTGAAATTTGTGAGCAGCTGAATTCAGCCTTTGACATGGTGGATCTGGTCGCGGTTAAGTACTTTCAGGGGAGGGTAATGTCACGAGACCTGGGTGAGCAGAAGGTTTATGTCGCTCAAGAGGGCTATATTGGGCGCATTCTTCCAAGGTTTGGAATATGTTATTGCAAGCCTGTGCCGACACCTATGGAAATGGACAAGCCAGTGGCAAGAGCCGAGAATGAGGAGCCACGTGATAAGGTGCTCTACCAGCAGCTAAATGGAAATCTTGGTTAGATCACATTAAAAACCTAGCCTGATATTATCTTAGCTGTTTCCTATTTGGATCATTATGGAGCGGATCACTCCCAACGCCACTGGGGCTGTGGCAAGTGAATTCTTCGCTATTTAATCAAAAACTAAACCTCTCTAACTGGGGCTGGGGGGTGTGTAACCACTCCCTGGGTGTATCTGGCACCAAGAGGAATACGTCTCAGTATGGTATAACAATAGTAACTCAGATCCTAAAATGTCGGGACTTCAAGTGAGCACTACTACCGGAGTTCTCAATAAGTTGTTTGACAGCCATCGATTACTATATCGCAAGCCTTGCTAAGTCCTAGACTTACTTGCTGTGGATATGTGCCAACTGAAATGAAGTAACTGCTCAACCAAGTATATTGAAAACTCTGGCAATCGAAGTCTGCCCTGTCTATTCTCCTGAGGGGCACTCTTTAAATACATGATCTCTCTTTTCCAAAGCTTTCCATCTTCTTCCTTTTGATGTCCAATCAACGGACATAATCAAGCTCTGCTTGTAAAGTCCACTAATCAAAGATATGCCTCATGCACCTAAATGGTACTGCAAACAAAATTTGTATCATCCCGATACATGAAACAAAACATAAAACATATTGGGTATCAGCCTGATACATGAAACCCAACCTAAAACAATCTAAGTATTAAACGATACTTGAAACCAATCATAAAACAAACTAAGTATCAAACGATACTTGAAACCAATCATAAAATAAACTAAGTATCAAACGATATTTGAAACCCATCATAAAACAAACTAACCCCTTACTGCCCGTCTAGTTTCAGTTAGCCTTGTCAGCCTCCACAATAGTATCCGATACTGCTTATAGGGGGGGAGGTTGTACTAAAGATCAACATTCAGGAATATGTTGATGTAAACTTCACTGCAAATGCTAGTTGATTGAAGTCTTCTACGGGTTATGTACTTCTTCTGGATTCCGCAATGGTTCAATGGCACTCCTGCAAAAGGTCTCTTTGAGCCTCCAGTATTGCGGATCCAGAATTCATCGCCTGTGCATCAGCTATTCAAGATCTCCTCTGGTGTTGGCAACCTATCTCAGAAATTGGCCGATCCTCTTTGGAGTTGAGTGTGCTCTCCAATGATAACCAAGCATCCTTGATATCCTTTGTTGATTCATCATACAAACCTCAAACAAAGCATATTGGTGTTCATGTTTGTTTTGTTCAGGAGGTTATTGAAGAGGGCTGTAAGGTTGTTCTGAAGTATTGTGGGACATAGGACATGGTTGCAGATTGACTTACAAATCCAGTTATGGGTATTAGGCAAGGAATATTTGTCAAAATGTGGGGTTTAAGTGGAGCCGGGGTGTAAGCCTGATGTAGGCAACAAAGATATTTTTTCGTTTGTGTTATGGGATACCACCAGTAGGGGGAGTATTGGCAGTGAGTATTTGAGGCTATCCTCTTAGGCATTGGGGTTGTGTATAGGATTTAGGTGTTATGCTGGTAAGGGTTAGCATGCATGTATTTTCCTGTCAGTAGCCTTTTCGTAGCTCGGAAATACTTGAAGTCATCCCATCCACTACCACACCCCTACGGTTCTCTTCTGACTGGAGGAGCAGTAGTCAGAGTATGGCCTCTTGATCAATTTGTACTAAGTGCAACCTCTAGTGCAGACCTGGAGTTCATATATCGATTTCCCCTTATTTTAAGTTAATGTGGTAGTCTCTTGAGTCACCCATCTAGTGGTTAGGTTTCTCTTAGGTGATGCAACCAAATAGTACAATCTTAGGCAATTTTCTAATGTGTAACAGGTAGCTACCACTGTTTAAACAATCATAGGTCTGATAAGATCCTCGTTCGGGTTGTGTTTTGTATTCATATCGTTATTGGTCGTAGTGCTAATCCATTCCACCAACTGAGGACTACTATTGCAACTAATAGTATTGGTCACTGATAAGCTTATTTTTATTAGGCCAACCCCTATAATGTATATATATTCCAACCCCATGGCTCCTATGATACAACATCAAGAGTGGACCTTGAAATTAAAGATGTAAAGTTCTAGTATAACGTAATCATGGATGTTATGGGTCAATGACTAGTTACGAGAGTGACATTATTTATAAGGAAACAACTCCAGTAATGTCAACCAGTCAACCAGAAACCCTCTATTTACTCTCAAATTGTAATCACAGTATTACAGCTATATTTAGAACAAGTCTATGTGAAATTATTTTGAGAAAGTAGTATGATGAAAAACAAAGGATACAAAGTGTATGATACTAAATAGTTACTTTTAATCAGGATTATATTCATTATCAACTATGTTATAGTTGATTTGATCGTATGTAGAGCGGTGGAGACGTCTAGTTGTGGTCTTCAGTCCATTAGTTTCTTGATTAGCCTCCTAGGAAATGTGAGTTATAAAACTCTAAGTAGGGTAAATTTGACCTCAAATTTGAACAACGATGTCATCATCACTATCTTCATTTCCATTATCACCAGAATCTTCTCACTCCTCCAACTCATTATCAGCATTACGAATGAATACCTGCCTAGAGTTATAATTCTTCTGTCGCCTCTCATTCAACTTGACAAGTGTGGCTGCCTGACTTTTACGGCTGGCAGGCTTCTTCTTCTCGGCAAGGACTTCTCACTTTCTGTACAGATGTGCAAGTTGCTTGGATCCAAGTATAAGATCACCATTTAATTGGTGCCTGTCAGGCATGGTGCTCTTCCATATAGCTTGCGGTTCTTAAAGGATTTCTTTGGTAATGCTTAATTCTGCCAAGGTCTCTTGATGTAGGGAAACAAGCTCGGTAAAATACTTCCCGATCTCAACAGTTGGTTCTATTTCTGGCAGCTCACTTACCAACTTTACCATCTGGTTTAGCCTTGTATATCGGTCACTCCTAGAAGCAAGTGGGAGAAGACCTGGTCGCCGAATTGCAATGGATGATGGGGATAAGCCTTTTGATTTCACAATGGGATCACTAAGGATTCGATGTCGGTGGAATGGTATTAGACCAGACGCACAGCATGCTGATAGAATGTTCTTCTTGGTAAAGGTCTTGAGTCTTGCTCTATGGAGCATGGGATAGAAGTCACCCTTCTGTAGCTTTGAATATGCTCCATGGGCTCGCATCTTTGCTTCTACCTCTTGTTTGTACTATGTATTGATAGGTGAAAACAAACAAACATCAAGTGGCTGAAGCACATGAGTTGAGTGTGGAGGTAGGCAGAGGATGTGAATATTGTGCTCGATAGCAAATTCAATAAACTGAAGGTTCTCACAATGGGAATTGTCGCCATCGAGGATGAGGATTCGGTGCGGTTTGATGCCATTTGTGGGTCAGGTTTTAAGCTCAAATATTTGTATCTATCACTCATACATGATCTGGTAATCAGTGTATCCAGTAGGTGAATTAGTAAAGGAGGCATCCTGCTTCTCCTCAAAGTCGATATTGCTATGATGACCCATAACATGTGTCCTTGCAGGATAGATAATAAGATGAGGCAAAAATATTCCAGATCCTGAAACAGTTTCAATATCAGTGACCCAACTGCGGTCACCATCATGAATAACCTTTGGATTCCTCCTTGATGTTCTGCAAATGACCTGCCTATGACCAGCTAGCCTAAGGGCAAATCGCTTCTCATCCTGCGAAAGCTCTGTAGCAAGTGCCCTCTGCTTGTCTAGTACCTTCCCAACCATGGATTGAAATTCTGGATGCCGAATTAAAAACTGTTGTATCCAGTTATCTACTACCTTCTCTACTTTTACTTGATCTTTCAAAATGGCATTGACCATTTTATAAACATGAGAGTGTTGTGGAGGCAACGCATAATCTTGCAACTTTTCAACCCACTGGACCAAGGCCTTCCGCTGTTCATTGTGGGGTAGTGGCTGATCGGGATGGCATTGAATTGCTTGCTGTACGTGACTATGATACCCGTTGTTTAGTGTTATGTTGGAATCCAAAACTGTTGACTTGCTTAAAGAATTGAGAGTCCAGGAGTAGATCGGTGAGCTTTACAAGCCTCTGCTATCCTATTCTCTTGATTGGCTTTCATTTTAGGCCTTATTTGGTATAAGCAGAGGTTTTTCGTAAAGTTGTAACTAAAAGAGGGAAGGAGCTCGCGTGGGAAAAATATTTGTCAAAGGTAGTGTTATGGAATACAGTTGCTCACTTTATATATCTTAGATTTTGAGGCAACAACTTGTGAAACCATCAAGAATACTCTACCCATTTTATATATGAGAGCAACAATTGGATTAGGGCAGCTCATGGGCCATTTTGATGGAACATAGTCATACTTGAAAAAATTGACACCTATTTCAATAACAATGACAAAACTGCATATATTTTGAAAATTATTTCATATAATGAAGGCTAATCTCACACACAAATTCTACTGATGTGTTATATATGAAAGAGTAGGGCATTTTGGTTTTATTCACTTTTTGATTCACAATATATAATAGAGCCTAGTGACCCATAACTAGGTGTTAACCCATAACATCCCTGAAACTGTTATAGAAGAACTTGAATAGTTTCATGAAGAATCCTAACTAGAAATCACCTAGGGGTCTTTATATAGCCACCCTTGCATCGATCCTAACTCTGGTCACTGGGACATATCAACCACATCACGCGCTATGACTCATACATATCTGTGTCACGACCCCCTATACTTATATATATATTGAGTCATACTATGAAACTAATCAGATGACTACTATGTGTCCACCACCAATATTCCAAGACCAATCATAACTTAAAAAACAAGTTATATGCCCTAAAGTGAGCACTTGTTTGAAACTCAGGACTGACAAAGTAGTTCATGTGCGAAACTTGTAGGCAATCCAATCGTCAGTCTAGCAATGCATGTTAAAATACCAACTGTAATCACTGCACTAACGATGCATTATCTGAAATCGAATGAAAACCCAGGAAGTCATATTTCGAAGTTTTACAACCCAGGGACTCCTAGGTATGAGTCATGTAAAATCCTGGCTTTTTGAGACACCAATCATGACACCCAGACAGATTTTGGAACCACTTTAGACTCCGACTACTCAGAATCTGCAGCATAATGTTCCACATATAGCATATGGTAATAGACCTTCGAGTCGAAAGATGTGATGGTAAATAGTGCCGGGAGGTGACTATATTGACTACAGCCCACACTGGCAAGAATTAGGATCGTATCCAGAACTACACAGCCTCGTTGAAAGATGATAGAGTAATTGATTCAAGTGGATACACCATGTGTTGTGCATTGTTGATAATCCGAATGGATCTGCGGATGGGTGCATATATGCAGGAAAGACAGCGATCCAGACCGATCACCGCGTATTTCGTATGATGTTTGCAAATATGCCGTATCAAATGGAACTTAGTTCCTTTGGCAAAGAGATCGAAGGCTATCTACAAGTGGAGTGCTTTATACCCTTCGAGAAAGAGATAGTCCAGGGGATCATTTGCCATAGTGGGGTCATACATCTTCAGGGTCAAATGGTGTTCGCACTGTTTAGACTATGGCCGAGGTCTCCCAAGATACTTCTTTTATATGGCCAACCAAAGTACTGGGAAAGGTGAATAAATAGTTAGCAGTTCCCGTAGTTAAGGGATCAGGCTCCGCACACTCAGTTTTCCTCCCCCTTAAAATTCGTGCCCTTTTCAGCCGAACAAAACCTCGCCCTTTTGTGTGGCAACAGCCACGATACACCAAATCTTGCCCCTCGCTAAAGCTTCACTCTTTAGCGAACCAGCCCCACTTCCTGTGTAACAGTGATGGCCACAGCTTCCCCTGGCCTCTCCAGGTCAGCCTCGCGCACCCAGTACCGCACAGCCCCCTACTCAGCCCACTCTTCCCGCGCCAGCACCCCTGAACCCCACCCCGACCACTTGATTGCAACCCAGAACCTCCTGTACGCTATAGTCACCCAGTTTAACCTCTACGGTGAATCCTTCCCTGCGTTCAACTACTCCCTCCTACACAACCTTTCCGATGGGGAGGCAACCATCATTCCACTCTTGTGCACTGCCCTCTCCGGAATAAACGAGGTGGTCAGCCGACTTGACACACTGACTACGCGCGTGGATGAGATCTCTTCCGCGATCACAACCCCCCCCGCGATTGCAGCCTTGGAGGTTACAGTCAGAGACCTCTCCCTTCGCGTCACGGCAGGAGCCACTGCCATAAAACCCCCTCCTCCTCACCCAGCCCCCCCCCCGC
>QFET01008320.1:0-12965 GCA_003316355.1 Tuber calosporum | reverse complement strand
CCCCGCCCCGCTCCGGCTCGGCCTAGGTCACTCCCCAACCCTAAACCCCAACCTGCGCAATAGGCAAATCAAGGCCCTGACCCCGACCTCCCCTGCTATGATACTATTGAAAAACAGTGGTATGGCAACCCTGCCGCATATGCTGTCCGCCACCCACGCTCCTGGGAAGCCCAAGAGTACAGGGCGGGCAAATACCCTCCCCTAACCGAGTTTCGCTCACCACCCTCATCCACCAACACCCGACCCACACACACCCAGTCCCCTCCGGCCAACAAGTCCTATGCTGCTGTTGCAGCAGGACCATCCTCTGCACCAGGTACCAAAGGCAAAGGGAAGAAGCCCGCCACGCCGGCACATGTTGCAATGTCCAACGACAGCAGCACTCAGTCTCGAGGTCCAGCACAGTTGCCTTCTGCCGAGCGCAGATTCTTCGCCCCCCGCACCTCACCCTCACCTCATGCAGATGCTGACCGTATGGCAGCCACCGCTCCTGACCTGATGGCTTCTGTCCTGAGGCAGGCGAACTGCCCTTTCCCCCTGTCCTTTTCTGCACGTGTCAATCCTAAAGGATCTCTCACCCTCCTGGGCACTGACCCACACACCCCCTCCACTGCTTACTCACCCTACTACGAAGCCATGACTAACCGTCTTAACCAAGCTTTTCCAGTAGGAAACAACCCCTACCGTCCTTTCCGCCCCGGTCCAAATGAAGTCCAATTGGCCATCCACAGCCTGCCCACAGCCTACCTTCCTGAAGACCAGGCTGACCTCTTCCCTGCCCTCTCTGAGTCTGTTCACAATGCAACTGACGACGTCATCTACTCTGCACGCTTCCTCCAAACCGACCCTGACATTCGAGCAACCAAGACCACTACGTTTGTAGTAGTCACCGTGGCCCCTGACGATGTCATCAGGCTTGACTCAACCATCCACCTCTTCTCCCGCCTGCGCAAAGTCGAAAAGGCCCACTCCTCAGGGAAGTTTATGCAATACCGGAAGTGTTAGCTTTACGGCCACCCCTCCCTTATGTGCAAAGCCTCCACCCCCACAGGTCCCCTATGTGCTCTAGCACATACACACGCGGCCCACCGCTGCCCTAATCCCACTTGCCCCAAGGGTGGGAACACCAAGTCTGTTGCTGGGTGTTGCCCCGCCTCCCCCCTCATGTGCTCTAGTTGTGCAGGACCCCATCCTGCCACAGACCGTTCCTGCCCATCCACTGACGAGGACGCCCCTTCTGAGCCGGAAGGTGTACAAGGCCCCGATGATATCATGGACCAAGATGCACCCACCCTACCCGAACCTCCCAGGACTCCCTCCCCTACCACTGCCACCAAGGATCTTACAACCCCCAGACAACCAGTCCCCCCAACTGGCTCTCCAGCTGACCCTCGCCCCAAATCTGTTGCACCAGTCTCCACCTGGCTCTCCAGTTCTCCGCTCCCACATGGCCCATCGGGCTTTCTTCGCCAATGAGTCCCGCATTGGACCCCCCCGCCCTGACGCAGGCGCCAGGCACTACCCTAACCCTCATTCAACACAACCGCCTTGGGAGCTGGAATGTGGTTTTGTCCCTATTCAATAGCCTTAAGGCTATGCCCACCCCTCCACACTTGGTCGCCCTCCAGGACCCTCCGGTCTTCAGGTGGAGACTACCAATATTTTCCTCTTATAAAGCATTTTCCCTACCTACTACTAACGGTGCCAAACCTAGGGTGGCCGTTTATGCCCTGCTTGATTTCATGCAACTTTTTGCACTACTACACGTATTCTGCGACCGGCTAGATTTTGTGGCAATTGATATTCACTCCCCCTCAGGCCTGTTTAATTTAGCTCATCGGGTCTTCCACGTTTACAATGCCTAATCCACCACCGGGCGCTCATCCCACACCCATACAATCACCCCACCTTCCATGTTCAGGGAACACGCTTTCCCCACCCTACTGGTTGGGGATCTGAACCTCCATCATCCTCTTTCTGACCCTCTAAGGGTCCTTTCTGACACTGAATTTACTCTTTCCTCCCCATACTTTGACCTGGCCTCTGAGCTAGGCTACTCACTCTTAAACACACCGGGTGTATTTACTAGGTTCCCCTTCGATGGCACATCCAGACCTGGAGTCTTAGACCTTGCCTTCGCAAATCCCTCCCTTGCCCCCTCTGTTAGCTCATGGGGTGTCACCCTCCCACTGACTGGCTCTGACCATGTCCCTATTTCAATAGCCTTTTCCACCCCTTTCCTACGACAGCCTGACCCCACTCCAAACTGGATCAAAATGGATTGGCACTCACTCTCCCCCGTCATCCAGGACCTAGCGGTCCCACCTCCTCCCCCGCTCCCTAACTCAAGCTCACTTATCGCTTGGTTTGACCTCCACCTGCGCACCATCACCTCCGTCCTATCCCAGCACACACCAAACAAACGTCCTTGCTTCAGGTCAAAGCAATGGTGGACAGCTGAGCTATCGCAGCTGCGCCAAGCCTTCAACAGAGAAGCAAGAATATCACGCATGTCCCCCTCCATCACCCTCTCCGACAGCACCCACGCCTCGCGCCTTGCATATTTCAAAGCCATTAAAAAGACAAAGGCATCTCACTAGAACTCGTTCCTTGACACCTTGGACTCCAAATTGGTGTGGGCTGCCCGTAGGATTGCAAGAGGGCGCCCGCCTGACCGGTTCCCCTCCTTTGCCAATGCCACGACACCCGTCCAAGTCAACACGTCCCTCCTGTATCATTTTTTTCCGCCAAAAGCCACCCAACCCTCCCCATCCATCCTGCGACCGTTCGCGGACTTGCTGCCACTTCAGAAACACGAAGTCTCCTTCGCCCTTCGTAAATCCTCCAGCCCCTCAGCCCCTGGACCCGACCTGATCCCCTATGGTATATGGAAGAGGATCAACAATATCAACCCCAACTTCCTCATCTGCCTCCTAGGTCCCCTTCTGACCTACGGCGTCCACCCATCCTCCCTTAAAAAAGCCAATGGCATTGTGCTCTCCAAGCCGGGCAAATCTGATTACAACTCCCCCTCCTCCTTTCGGGTCATTAACCTCCTAGAAACTATATCTAAGATTCTGAAAAGGATAATGGCAACCCGCCTGTCGCAAATGGCTCCCACCATTGGCCTCATCCACCCAAACCAATCCGGCTCGCTTCCCGGCCTCAGCACCTTTGACGCATGTGCTGCCCTCACCCAGGAAGTCCGCCTACTGCAACGTGCTGGCCTCTAGACCTTTACCATCTTTCTTGACATCAAGGGAGGCTTTGATAACATTTCCTCTACTTGCTTATCTTCCCTATCTTCACGCTAAAGGCATATCTCCTTATATGGTTTCTTGGGTTCGTTCCTTTCTGACTGACCGCAAATGCCGCCTGATATTTCAGGGCTCTGCTAATATTTTCCTACCTGTTCAAGTGGGTGTCTCCCTAGACTCCCCTATCTCTCCTTTATCATTTTTTATTTATCTATCTTCCCTACACTTATCCATCCCAAAGGGGATTATGTTCTCCTATGTTGATGATTTTGCTGTCACTGTTGGGTCTGGGTCATACCGGAGGAACACACAGCTACTTAAACACTACTACATCCGCCTCTGCAGGAAGGCTACCCCACTGGTAGTTTCCTTTTCCGTTCCTAATACCGTACTCATCTACTGGCGAACTCCCAGGGATCGCTCTCCCCCCTCACTGGCTCCTATCTCTCTCGATCGGAGTCTCTTTCACCCTTCTTCCATAGTCCGAGGGCTAGGATACTGGTTCTCACCCTCATTGGAATCCTCCACCCACTTTCTCAAGAGGCTGGCCCTCGCTCAAGGGGCCTTTGGTCTCATCAGGCAACTCTCTCCTCCTGGCATAGGCATAGTCCCCTACCTGAACCGGAAGCTGGCCATGGGCCTGCTGCTACCGATCCTCACTTACAGAGCTGATCTCCTCATCCCCAATGCTGCGATGATGAGGAAGATGGAAGTATTTTGGAGCAAAGTACAACGATGGGTCACCAACTGCTTCTCATCAACCCCTGTATCCATCCTTCCCTGTGAGGCTTGCCTCCCCGCTCTCAACTCGCTCCTCCCCCGCCGCCGCAGGATGGCCGCACTACGGCTGGCCTGCTCCCCTCCTGTGATCAACCCAGCCGCAGCCCGGCTTCTTCCATCATTTCCATCCTTCTCCAACTTTAGTGCAGGGGATTGCTCCCGCCACCTCCTCCGTGGCCTTTGGGCCAATTACATCCCTCTCCGCTGGAACCAACCAAGGCCCATACCTGCCGTCCGCTCTCACCTCCCAATCGATGGGATGTGCTACCTCTTGATCAAGGAGGCACAAGACGGCTCCAAACTCCCACAGATAAATTCCCACCTCCTACCGGGCTGTGTCTTTGCCCCCCCTCCTCCGATCCCAGGTGCTGTCTCCTACAAAATGATGAAGGAAGACTGCAGAAAGGACCTCCTCACTGATTGGACACTCCTGTCCCCACCCCCTCCTTATTAGCAGTACAAGTCGTCCCTAGGCCCACATGCCTTCATGGGCCTCGACCGCTTTACTGCAGGGCGAATTCACTAAATGCGCGCTGGCAAGAGCTATCTTGCCGCGCAACCCTCATGGAACGATGCCGATCGCTCTCCCACCTGCCCTTCCTGCGACTCAGAGGAAGAGACCTTTGAGCATGCAATTCTCCACTGCCTCTCCAAGTCCCGAGAACGCCAGCTTTACCTTCGGAAGCTGTCTTCAATGGACCATGGCTCTCCACTTTGGGCCGACCTGGAGATGATCCTTGGTCTTGCCTCTTACATCCGCGCTACCCACATGAACTTCCCACCTACCATGCCAGCGGTTTTTTCCACCGCTGCCTCCTCCTCCTCCTCCGACTATGACACAGACTGAGTGGTTTGACTTTCCTGCTATATCTTTCCTTTCGGTTATGATTTCTTTTGATTTCATTTCATTCTATACTTTTTGAATTAGACGCCATTGTTGCGCGCGGTGACTTTATGGTCATCACTAGGGGAGAACTTGTGTGTTTATTTCTTTTGTTTTGCACGTTTGGAATTAACTTTTCGTTTATGCCATACCTAGTGCTCCATGCAGGTTCCTGTACGTTAATAGCGAATATATGAGATAATCAAAAAATAATCAATCAAACCCCTCGTTAAGGGATCATCAAGCAACGGAAAAGAGACCTTAACAATATATCAAGTTAACAAGTTATAAAGTCTTCGAGAACATTTTTATCTTTATCATTCCTTTTACCAAGCTTTCCTGATTGTTCTCCACTTTTCTTGATACGAGCACGGCCTAGTCAACTCAACAGATGCGACTAGGCTACCCCGTTACACTATATTGTTACTCTCCAGTCATTAAAGTAACTCTATATTCTCTCATGCCCAGAGAATACTATGACACTTAAAGTTTTCATCAGTGCTAACATTGTAGGCAGTGCTGACCTCACAACTTTGACAACGTTTTTCCTATCTGCTGTGAAGAATACGCACTTGACCTCCGAGCACCAGCAATTCGACAACTTGCTCCCATACAGCGAAAATATTTAGAACATATCTATCGACAAGATAGACGGTGGATAAAGTCTTTTACCAAACGCAAACAATAATCTACCATATCCTCTTTTCAAGAAATACTTGTTGCTGACCTTGCGGAAAACCGCTATTCAAGCTAATTTTTCTTCCAGTTACAACCTTTTCCCTAAGAGGCCAATGGACTGGCTATTTTAAAATTTCTTATACAAGAATTATTTGAGTGTCTAAGCGAGCTGAAATGGCTATGGCACGTGATGGCACAGCTATTCCTAGTCCTTTGGGACATGACCGGATGATCGAAGAGGATGACACCGAACCTACCCCTTTGGGATTCTTAATCCTGTTCCAAAGCCGGACCAGCTCTCCCATTACTCATTTGGGTCGTCCACCATCAAGAGTTCAGAAAACTTACCGCCCTAAGCAAGAAGCCAGTCAATACGCAAGATAACTTCCAGCAAAATGTTGTTGACGCATTACGCCACCTAGACCGATCCTTGAAAGAAAGTGCAGAAGAGAATCACATAGCGATCTCAGCACTATCACAGGAGGCCAAACAGGGTTTTACAAAGCTAGAATTGCTGCAGAGCTGTAGGGCCAGAGGTGAAGCTATCAATGATGCTGATATTCAGGAAGGTCACTGTGCATTAGAACAATTGAGTGGCGACACTGAAAGGGAGTAGCAAAGGTTACGTGCCCAGGTTCAGGGATTGTTCCGACTCTAATAGGCTCAACAGGAGCAACAAGCCTGTAACGAAATACTACTATGTTTCTTCTATTACTACTAACTTGATGTTGGTTATTACTTATTTGGGTTGATGCCTGATAAGCACTACTCTTTGGTTGTCCCCTCAAACTTGGTTATGACCTCCAAAGTGGTTATTCTTTCCTTATTTCGCTTATCACTACCCCTCCTTACTTCTACCTATTTGGGTATCGCAATCATCCTGCTATACCTACTAGATTTGTATAGTATTAGCGATCCCTTGTTCCTTCCTGTTTGGATTCCATTACTTGTTTGGTTAGCTCCATCCTGTCGCTTTTGACACTTTGTTTTCGCAATATGGTTACCTTGCTATGATCCCTCTGTTAGCATGTTATTGGAATAGATGTTTGCGCTTTTGTTAAGTTCCCCTAGCTACAATATTTTGAATTTAAACAGCCTTCAATGAGACTGCAATCCCTTAAGGATTCGGACTCTCAAGCCTTACAGGACTATCATCTTTTATACTACAAGTTGAAGGCTCACTCTATTAGTTCCATACCTTTTACCTAGTCTATTGAAGACTTATCCATCGACGCTGCTCCCCCTATCTTTAAAGTATCTTCAGAGTCCCATTGGGATTCTCGAGATACTTGGGAGTAGGTTACAAGGCCCAAGTCTCTGCACCAAGGGACCGAATCCTGGCAAAGGCACTAATGGAACTCAATACTAAGTTGAACCAACAGGAACAGCAATAGACCACAAGGATGAATGAGCACCGAGAAATTGCTGCTGAACAACAATGAGAACAGAGTGCGGGTATGAAGGCCAACTTAGATGCTGTGGTACTTCGATTAGCGGAAAAGACACCTGAACCAACACAGCATGGACCTAGTAATGGTAATCCAGGACCGTCTAACCGAGGACCTACAATGGTACCAATTAAAGGTACTATTCCTACCAAGGAATCAGGATCAACTGCAAGAAAGGGTAAAGGAAAAGGAGTTAACCGGGGAGGAAATAACCTACCACCGCCACCACCACCAGGTAACCTTGTTGATGCCCCTGACCCAGATGATGATGGCTCCGATAGTGATGGAGAGAATGGACGGGGCAGCATGGGCGGTAGGCCGGAAGCCGCTCCCCATTTACCATCTATTCTCAGAAATGATGTACCTTAAGACAGGTTAACTATGGCTTTCTTAGAAGGTATTGGTACACTCTCCCGAACAGTTAAGCTAATAGTGGAACCACCTTACCTTTTCAAGGGAAATGACAACCAAGATGCTCGAAATTGGTTGACAGCATGTGAAGTCTATTTCGATCGCAACTCTACACTGTGGGAAAATCATGCACACCCAATAGTCTCTGCCTTGGGGAAAACGAATGGGAATAAAGTGGCACCCTTCTCAGAGAAATACCAGAATGTGATAGGTGGATTAGTTGGATATACTCGGGACCTGTACAATTCCACGGGGGAACGCTTTCGACAAGAAATTACCAAGAAATATCACGGCATTGAGAAGGAAGGACGAGCTCTAGAAGAAATGTCTAAGGTAGTCTAAAAGTGAAAAATCGACCCCTATCTTCTACTTCTCGAAAATCTAAACATCAAGGCGGGTCTCACAGGAATTAGTTAGAGGGTACGGGTGGAGAGCAAACTTCCAGAAGATATTCTTCGCTGGTTACCCCATCTGAAGTTCTTCTCCGATGAGGAATAGATGGAAACCATGCGGGAATTTTGCAGACAGAAGGAGGAATTTCTGGAACGGCGGAAACTATCCAAAGGTGAGCCCTCAAACAGTGGAGCATCCAAGCGAAAACCCCATGATACAGCAAAAGGATTCAATACCAAAGACGGATATACTGACCAGAAACAAAAAAACAATCCTGCTGGATGGAAGTCAGCTAAAGGAAAACCACTGGAAAAGAAAGGATGATTTAATAATAATAATAAGCATAAGGACTGGAAGAATGCTCATGATGGAATCCCAAAATATGTTGCAGATAAGCGAAAGGCAGAAAAGGCTTGCACTCACAGTGGCCTCAAAGACCACGCTTGGCGAAAATTTCGAAATGACATGGTGGTAGCAAGAGTGTTCGTTAAGCAATTAACCAAGGACCGACCGAAATTCCCCCTCAAACCAGAAACTGCTGCTCTTGCTGTAAAATCATCTCAGCCAAAGGTGAACCTGATACAGAGCGAACCAGCACCTCGGTTGTGGGAATTAGCGGACACAGAAATGTACTAATGGCACCTACAGGGACTGCAAATTGGGTATTCAGGGAACTAGCAATAGCGACCGGAATCGAAATCTGGGAACCTTCAAGTCTAGGGTGATGAGGATCACGATAATGAGGTTACCAATGATACTAAGAATTCACAAATTCTTCCAAAAAAATTGCATGCAGGTCCATGGTTGCATGTGGGTAACCGTCGTTCCGTAAAGTGCTTAAACTGATTAGATTCAGTGGCCCGGAGGATGAAACCTCCCCCTTTAGGGAGATCATGGTTCTTTTTTATTTTCCCTAAGATTCTTTGTAATTTTAGGTTCCTGCTTTTTACTTGTTCGGAACAAGGATCTTCTTTTTACACACTTGGATCTACTTCCCGTTTTTAGACAGTCGGGAAGTGCTGGCCAGTAGCTGGGGTTACCTCTTGGTACTCTCTAGCCCTAGAGGCCTCCGGTAGAAATTACCGTTATTTAATCCACCAGAAAGCCCAATTGAACGCAGGAACCTGCGGACAAAATCAACGGACCAGGCTAAATTTACCCCTAGACCATAGTTGAACAGCTGTAAAGTCTTCCGGGAAACCTCATGATATGGGCTAGCCTAACAGGGACGTGTTGTCTACGTGACAACAACCATGTCAACCTAACCCCAAATAATACCACATTGGGAAGAGATATTCCAAATTCGGAAAAGGTTCCCAGTTTCGGAATCTTCTGCCCTTTTCGGAAATATAATTTATTTTCCAAAAATATTACTCCTTTAGGGTATTATCCTGCAGGAAAGGCAGAGAGTTTGTCTGACAAGACCTCTATGGTCGAAACAATGCAGGCGTTGTCACAAACACCCAAGCTATACAACCATAATGTCTTCTAAGTGAGGACGAATGGAGATAACAACATCGCATAAGCAACTGAAGCTCAAACAAAAAGAACCAAAACGATACCAATGTCCTGAAGGAACTGCACATATCTATGTATACGGGAAACAATATCGCATAAGAGTTTTATTAGACTATGGATCCAATATCTTTGTTATACACGAAAATTTAATCAAGGAATTGAATATTCCTTATAAGTCTCGTGAGGATCCGATACCCATTTTGGGTTTTACTCGCAAGAATTATCTACCGGAAGGGATTTCACCCTTCCCCTTTACCTGGAAATTGGGAGGGATAATGACTTATCAAAGATTGTGTGCGAGATGGTACAAATAGGAAATTATGGAATAATAATTCCATTTGCGTGGTGGAATGATGAACATCTTATAACCGAAATTCAAGACCCAGAAAGCTGGAGGTTTGAAGCTCATGGATGTCAGCTTCACCTCTTACAGCAGGATGAAGGAAGATCAATCCTGTGGGATGAGCAGGTTCTGGAAGATCCAGAGGCAGTCGTTATTGCAAGAGTTGCAAGAGTAGATGATAAGGAGGAAATAATCCTTGATACACTACCTGCGCAATACCATAACTACAAAGACCTTTTCTGCCTGTCAACAGTGGCGAAACTACCAGCTCATCAGACCTTCGCTCATGCTATTGACCTCAATCCAGATTCCCAACCACCTTGAGGACCAATTTAACCCCTCTCAGAAAAGCAGTTAAAAGCAATGCGAACATATCTGAATAATATATTAAAAGAAAGGAAAGGTTTCCAACAGCAAATCAGCGGCCGGAGCACCAATACTTTTTGTGCCAAAACCTGATAGACGTCTCAGGGTGGTACTTGTCTACCAAGGGTTAAACAATGCCACTATCGACAACAAATATCCACTACCCCTTATGACGGAACTACATGACCGTGTGGAAGGAGCCACTATTTTCACTAATTTGGATCTGAAGTATGGCTACCACCTGATCCTTATAAGAAAGGGTGATGAAAGGAAAACCACTTTTCGAACACGATATGGCTTATAAGAATATCATGTCATGCAGTTTGGACTGGTAAATGCACCAGCCACCTTCCAATCAATAATGACTATGATCCTGAACGACTACCTTGATGAAGGAGTTGTAGTATACATTGATAATATACTTATATACTCTAAATCTGAGAAGGATCATGTCATAATGGTTAGAAAAGTCTTAGAGCGACTGCGAGAATACAGAATGGGCATCTCTCATACGTAATGCACCTTCCGAGTCAAATCAGTGGAGTTCCTAGGGTATGTTGTGGCTGTTGATGGAGTTACTATGAGCTGCAGAAAGGTGGAATCAATCAAGGCCTGAAAACCACCCACCACGGTAAAAGAAATTTAAATATATATGGGCTTGGTCAACTTCCACCGGCAGTTAATAAAGAATTACTCCGCACTATGCACGTCAATTACTGATTTGCTTAAATGAAATCGGTAGGATTTTTCTTGGGGTGAGAAGCAACAGCAAGGGTTTAAGGACCTCGAACGTAGGTTTATCACAGCTCTAATATTATGTTATTTCCATCCGGACAGGGAAACAGTGGTGGAAACAGATGCCAGCGATTACGCCCTTGGATGTCTCCTTTCTCAATATTTGGACAAAATACTACATCCTGTTACTTTCCATACTCGAAGGTTTCCGCCTGCTTAATGCAATTATAACATTCATGACATGGAGTTGTTGGCAATATTAGTTGCGTTGGAAGAATGGCGACACTATCCTGCTGGGACCGATGAACCTTTCAACATATACACCGATCCTCCAAACCTACAATATTTTCTCACAACAAAGGCCCTGTCGGCAAGAAAAATCCGCTGAACTCAGAAGGTCACTGATTTTGACTTGAAAATCATTTACCGACCAGGAACCAGAGGGGGCAAACCGGATGCTTAAAGCAGGCGGTCAGATTACCGCCCTGAGGAGGGAGGTGAGCATGCCAAGCAGGCTATACTTCAGTCTCATCACTTGGAAAACCTACAGAAAATACCGGAACTTAGTTGTCTCAGTTATATGGGGAACACGAAACACCGAACACCTCAGTCAGCGGTTGCCTCAAGAGGAACGGAACAATACGATAAGGATTAAAAAAGATAAACAGGATACAAGAATCCCGACTTGTAGTTACAAGCTAGCGGAGGGTTATGACCTAGACCGTTCCGAAAACAACAAAGTTCCTGTGAATGGGCAAGTGCTCATTGGGACAGGATTGGCTATCAGATTACCAATTGGAACATATGCATGTATTGCACCACGTAGTGGATTGGCATTCAAGCATGGTATTTCTATTGGAGGCAGAGTAGTGGATGCGGACTATTGAGGAGAGGTTAGGATCCTCATATTCAACACTACGGACAATCCTTTTCATCTACACACAGGAGACTGGATAGCCAAGTACATTGTGGAAAAGGTGGATGAAAGAGAACTTCATGAGGTTATGGAGTTAGATGAAACTGAACGAGCAAGCCAAGGGTTTGGGAGTTCAGATATATGGTTGGAAGAAAACGAACCACAATTATGTTTCCTTTATTCTGACGGAAAGCACGAATATTTGGACTCAACAGATATTACCTCAAACCCGATATGCACTAAGCGACAAACATTAATGTCTAATGCAATAATTGCAAAGTGCGAAGTCAAAAAATTTGATATAAAATTCTTGGAACGGGAAAGAGAAATGTCTAATGAGGATCCATATTGGCTAGACCAAAAGAAGAAACTAGAAAGTTTACGGGATTATGGCGAAGAAATGCCGAAACAATGGACCCTAAAAGATGGTATGCTCTACAATAAAGAACGCCTATATGTTCCTCAAAACAAACACCTGCAGAGAGATATTGAACAAAGCTGTCATGACTCTAAGATTCCAGGACATTTTGGTCAAACAAAGAATCTGGAAATTATCCCAAGTGACTTTTACTGGAAAGGAATCGCGAACTAGATAAACGACTATGTACGATCCTGTACTGAGTGCCAAAAGGCTAAGGCACCAAGACATGCACACTTTGGGCTGTTGCAACCACTACAGGTCCCATTTGCTGCTAGGGCATCGACCTTGGTAGATTTTATCACACAACATCCCAAGTCTGCAGGATACAGCTAGATCATGGTTGTAGTCGACTGGTTCAACAAAATGGCTCACTTTATTGGCTTAGAAGAAAACGCGACACCAAAGGACTTTACTGTAGCATTCCTCAAAGAAGTTGGAAACTTCATGAGTTACCAACAGAAATCATTTCCGACATGGACGCAAAGTTTGCAGGAGAATTTTGGGAATCATTGTGCAAGACATTAAGCATCCAAAGAAAGATGTCTACTGCTTACCATACTCAAACTGATGGACAAACGGAAATAGTCAACCAAGTGCTATGAGGCTACATTCGAATATTTGTCAACTACGATCAGGATGACAGGGACCATCCACTGCCATTAGCCCAGTATGCATATAACCACTAGGTAACAAGAGCACATATGGGTGTTGTTATGCAAAAATTGACCAGACGCCTTAAACCAGGTTTTGAGTTATTACAGTTTGAAGTTTGTATAGCAACCATAGGGAAATTAAAAAAAGGTAAAAAAACAATTT
>QFET01008318.1:0-33189 GCA_003316355.1 Tuber calosporum | reverse complement strand
ATAAATTATTTGTGGTTGTGGTCCGAGAGTGGGTTTTCATTTGGCACAGGCTCATTTTATTTATGTTTTTTATTGTTATTTTAAGGCGGTACCTAAAGAGAGGGTAACCATTGAAAAGCGATTCGGGAGAATCTGCACAGAGGGGGGTTTGTGTTAGGCACAAACGAATTCCAATGGCATTACAGGACGTTTCTGGGTGGACTACATTAATCGGAACCTCTACAGGCAATTAGCCCCCTGCGGCCACGGCATTCGCCCTGGGAGTCGACACTGGCACATTTTGTAGTTTAGCGTTTGGTAGGAAAAACGAGAAATTGGAACACATCCTGTAACCCAGTATACGTCGTCGCCGTCCGTCTGACTGGATGCTGTATGCCGGGTATAGAGGAGGGCCTCTCAGACTACGTCTAGGAAGTGGAACAAAGGGATTCCGTTAAGAACTCGCAGAGTTACACCCCGTTGAAGTTAAGAGAGCCTGGGTAGTCCTAGAGGGGTATGAATACACAATCGTAGTAGGCTACTCCGACACTTACCGCGAGTACGCTGACTCCCCATGATGCCTATAAGGTTAATAAATCTATCGGAACAATTTGATAAGGAGAGGCAGAGAAGATGAGAAGGTATTGGCCCGATCGTGAATACTAGTCATCCTGAAAGCCAGCTACAGAGCCGGACAAGATGGCAAGATGTAGATTCAGCTAACAACTAAGGTGGCCTCTTGGAGTACTAAGAAGTTACTGGTATGTTCCAAACTGGAGGACCATATCTTAAACAGCTGAAAGAAGGTTGACAACTCAGACTAAGTGGATCCACGCCCGCAGAGAAGTCGGGAGCTCTGATCATACCATTAGCTCGGTGGG
This sequence comes from Tuber calosporum, assembly GCA_003316355.1. Taxonomy (NCBI): domain Eukaryota; kingdom Fungi; phylum Ascomycota; class Pezizomycetes; order Pezizales; family Tuberaceae; genus Tuber; species Tuber calosporum. The sequence goes on along the minus strand of QFET01008318.1, from coordinate 32,329 downwards.
GGGAAGAGAAAGGTTCCAGGGTCAAAGCGGGTTAGCATCGGATTAAGCGACGAAGGTAGGGAAGAAAATACTTGTTTATATGTAAACCAGTGGTAGTCGGCGAACATTCAGGCACGGGATATAAATATCGAATTGCCTCCCTAGCTTTAGACATCATCAAGCAACGGAGAAGAGATCTTATCAATATCATAAATTTTGCTCTAAAATCTTTACCTACAAGCCTTCCTAGACAATATCCATTAACAAAGAAAGATTTGAGCCTAGTTCGATTCGCTTGCACTTAGAATCGGCTACCCTTAACAGCAAGTACATAATCCATCCAGAGTAGGATTGAGAATAAGCTATCAGTGGCAGTCCCACATGTACTACTCCAAGAACATATAGGTAGCAAGAGTCACACTAGTCGGCAGTTCAAGATCGACTAGCAGGTTTAATTGACTAAAGTTTAGTCTGCAGAGATAAAGATATAATGCAGCAGCTAGAAGAAAGTGGCGGAAATTACGAGGATGAGAATCGGTATTATTGTTGGTATATCATCTTGTAACTTGAGAGAAAATAAAGATAGAGTATACAGGTTACAACTGTCTTAGGGGAAGCAAGTCTCAAAGAGGGCTGGCCGATGGGTTCTGTGAGAGGTAACTTGTTATTGTAGATCATAGAAAGAGAGGATAGTGTAGACATTGTGCTCAAGAAGAGGGACGATATATGATATTGTCTAAGAATCACTGAATACCACTGGTGGGTTCTCGTAATAAAGAATAAGAAATGAATATGTTTTGAATTGGAAGAGAATTACCGTGACATCAGAGAGTGAGGGGAAAGTGTCGGGAGATATCTAGACTCGAGAGAGATGCACTAGGTGAATGCAGACCTGGTGTAGGCGAAAACCAGTGTTTGAGTTAAGATGTCTGGCAGATGCAAAGACATACAAAGTGAGATTGGTAGATAGAGATAGTAAGGAGGTGAAGTATCAGTGTAAACAAAGGGAGAGTGGCAGCTATCAGGGCTCGAGAATATATTACAGGGCGAAATGTGTACCATGCATGGACAAAACAAGCTATTCCAAAGTTGGAATGGAGAGGGGAGAGCAGATTGGGATGGGCTGCTGAAGAAGAGATTGGAAAGCGGAGATGAGTCGGCAAAAGGGAACCAGTGTCAGCAGACGTCAGAAGTGAGATGGCTTGTATCAACATGGTACAGTAAATATTGCTATCAAGGGTCTGCAGGAGGATGTTAGGTGTGTCCAAATGCAAAATGAGTGTAGATAGATGTAATACATCTGTGCGTGCCCATATAGATCAAGAGTTTAATTTTACATCTTCAAGAGCAGCAGACGCACAGGGAATACTGGACGTAAAAGAATATTTTGGGGATGTCAACTATAAAAATCATATATTTTAAAGTCAAAGCCATTATTGACACATTTAGACAACCGTGCCCCAATACAAAAATCTGCACCATTACAGAATTACTTCAATCAACAACATTTTCGTACAAAATCTGTCATACTCAGGCAACCAAGATTAACGTTTGGCACAACAATTTTGCCTCCAAGCTGTCTGACTTGGTGGCCAGTTCCAGGGCGCCGCATCAACCTCCTTTTACTTCCACCCTCCATACTCATTCCACTTCTACTACATAACCCACCCAGTGAGAGAGGACTTTAGTTAGTCAGAAAATAATGCATGAGGTCAGCACCCACGGTCTAGAGAGTTATGTTGGCTGACAATGGTATAGCAAACTCAGACCTAAGCAACATGCCTCAAGAACTCTTTACTTGCTGCCATCCTCAATGCTTACTGCTAACCCACTTGTACTGAAACCTAGGGATAGAAGGAAATATATCCTTGCCATATACTGTTTTTACCAAAACCTCTTTCAGGCTATACTGTTATTATCCACAACCCTCAACTGAGTGACACCTTGGCCCTGTCGTCCTGGACAAGCAAGAAGCTAAAGAGGTCCCCACCTACCTTTGAAATCACTGCAACCACCAAAGTGGCTCTTGTCTTGGCTCTTTCTCCACTGCACACAGGCCAGAATCCGCTCTTGGCATCCTCTCTATGTTCCTGCCCTAATGGAATACTAGTGCTATATGACTGATACTTTACCTGATAATATGGCTTTGGTGTCTCAACAGGTGTCATCAACAGTCTCATACACCATCAAAGCCTCTATTAACTAGAGTAGTGCGGTAATCCTCACTGCCAATCCTTGCTCTCTGTCTACCTCCTAAACTACATTCTTTCATGCTAGGAAAACAAACTCAACCAGGGCATTACAGTTGGTGAAAACTGTTACTAGGTTTTCAGAGTTACCTCTAAAAATATGGATCACATTGTCCAAGGTTTTCCGCTTGAGGCACTTCCCACACATCGGTCAAGTCGAGCCAATTCTCTAGGCCAGAGAATCATAATTTGTTTATTTTATTTTCATTTAGCTCATATATTCTCTGTTAACATACAGGAACCTAGATCCTCAAGCTAAGAAAGACATCACCAGCAGAGATAGACATCTCATCATAAAAAGACATGGCTCTACCCTCACCGCTACAGCAGTAGAGCTCAGAGATAGTTTCAACAAAGCTCTATCAGGCACCCATATCAAGACACTTTTCCACACAGAGGGAAATTTTACTCTTACCACCATGGATTCAGTCAGAGCTACCACCCTCAACAGCAGAGTGTCCTCCTTCTTCCACCATATTCCTGGCACTAGCACTGTCTACCTGGACACTCCCGCCACTCACCTTTTGGTACATGGCCTCTCCACCTCTCAGCCACTAGCAGTTATTGCCTCTGAGCTCACTACATACAACACTGGTCTTGGACTAATAGAGTTGGCTAGATGGCTTGCCTCAAACAGCAATTGCGAAAGCAAATATGCCTCCACTGATGTTATCTACATCACTGGCCTTGGACCCAAGGGCTTTGTTTCCAAATGCCTGGCAGCTTTCTCTACCACATTGAGACCTGAGTCCCGTCTGCGCTTCAACAACTACTCCCAGTGTTTCAACTGTGACCTCTTTAGACACCGTAGACACAAGTGTCCTCACCCTGCCTCCAGGGGGTGGTGCACTATCACTCACTCCACAGAAGATCACTCCTGCCCTACCGCAACTTGTCTCATCTGTGGGCATCCCTGCAGCCACACTACTTTGAGGTGTGTTAACTGTTATGGTACTCATGACTCCTACAGTTCCCTTTGTCCCTCCCGCCCGTGCATCGGCCAGGCTACTTGCAATGTATCTGGGGAGGATATGGTTGTTACTTACCTTCATCAGGATTTCATTAGTTATGACCAATAGGTTGTTTACTTTAGCTTGCATCCTACTTCATCCTTACTTTCTTAGTAAGTTGTAGTTTCCTGTCCTCTACCTCATAGACCTTGGGTTTCTACTGTTGCCTGCCACTTCCTCTGCCACTCCTGTTCCTTTTACAAAGTCTCTCTAATATCTGCCCATGTGCCTTCCCAATCCTTAACTACCAGCTGGCTGTACGGGTTTATGCTTTGAAAATAAGACATTGCTCCGGACCAATTGGTCCAGGGGACTAACCTTTAGTTCGCCTCAATATAGATTACCTTAGATAACTAGGAAACTGACGTATTGTATGTGTGTTCCACTAGTGGCCACAATGCAGCCCAATCATTTGGTTTGTATGAACAATAAATTCTTAGATACTGTCCAAGTGTCTGGTAAACCCTTTCAGTCTGCAATTGGGCTCAGGATGGAAAGCTGTAGAGATATCGAGTTAGACTTGATGGTAATCCATGAGACTTATCTAAAACTGAGATGTAAAACGTGGATCTCGGACAGAGATGATCTATCATGGGAGCTCAAGCAACCACCATAATTCCCTGATGAAAATAACAGTCAGTTCTTTAATGGGCACTTCCATGGCCAGTGTGATAAAGTGAGCCATCTTTCAAAATCTATCAACAATTACAAATATGGTTGTAAACCCTTCTGACACTGATAAGGCCACAATGTAATCCATAAATATTGCGTTCTATGGCCTCATTGGAACCTCAACCTGTTTGAGGAAGCTAAACTTCTTGTTTCTTATAGTCTTACTTTATTGACAGATATCACAAGTACAAACATATTCCGTTACCTTTCTCTCCATATTAGGCCCATAGAAGTTTGGTTTTTCTCGCGCCCATGTCATGGATGTTCCTAGGTGTCTGGTGACCGGTGAATCATGTTCCGCCTGCATGAGTGTTAGCTTTAAGATTTCATCCTTAGGGACATACCTTCGGTTCTTGTAGTAGAGCTGACCGCTCTCTACCACGAACTAGGCGTGAACACTTGATTCCTTCTTTGACACCACATTAAGGACTATAAGGTATACTTGGTCTTTTTGTACCTTTGTCATTATGGTTTGTAAGCAATCCGACTGCAAGCGATAACCCTCGAAGTAGAGATGAATTTCTGGACGCAGGAGGTCAGGTTCCGGTTGAACGTGTTATTACCTAGGACCAAAAAATGTTTGTGGTAGCGGAACACTACCCCCTTAGGGCCAGTACTCACTACGCCGCAACTAGCTATCTGATTTTTCATTGAGCCGACCTTCGATGTAAATCACCTTGTAGTTAAAAGGCTGGAGGAACTCTACCCAGCAGTGCTGCATACGGTACAAGACCTTGGACTATTAAAGTACTCCAAATTCTTCTGATCTGTATATACTACTATTTGGTCTTCAACAGAGCGCACAAGATGATCCCATTCCTTGAATGCAGCTACTATTGCAGTCATCTTGTTATCCTGAACATCCTAGTTCACTTCCTCAGGGAAGAAATTCTTACTGTGATAGGCTAACGGATGCCACCTTTGGTCATCACAGACTTGTGATAGCACTGCTTGCAATACGAAATCACTAGCGTCCATTACCAACTTAGTTGGACAAGAGCCATCAATGAGTGTCAGAATGGCCCTGTGGTGAACAATTCCTTTAAATCTTCAAATGACCACTCGCAAGCAGCTGACCAGTCCCATTTTAAATCAATCTTGGTCAAATATGTCGTTAGTTTCGCTACTTTGCTAAATCCATATATGAATTGACGCTAAAGGTTTGCCAAGCCCATAGAGCATTTAACTTCCATTATCTAAGGCGGAGTCTTTCCTACATTGATCTCCTCTACCTTTTGAGTTGTCATCGATATTCCATCTTCTCATTATATATAGTCCTAAAATTCAACTTGACTTTGATGTAAGGTGGACTATATTATGCTAATCCAAAGGCCTGCTTTTTGGAGTCTTTCCATTAACAGACGTACTTGTGAGAGGTGTTCCTCAAAAGTCTAGGAATATATTAGGATGTCATCCATATAAGCAAAGACTCCCACATCAAGCATATCTCTAAATACTATATTGATCATACTATGGAAGGTGGATGGTATGTTACACAGCCTAAAGTGCATTCCAGTATATATTTACAAGTCATAACGACAGTTAAAGGCAGTTTTGTATTCCGTACCCGCTGCCATCTGCAAAAGATACTAGCCATTCTTCAGATCGAGCTTGGTGAATACGGGGGCCTTCCTGAGCCTCTCCCTAAGCGCGTTCATCAGGTGCAAGGGATAGTTATTCTTAATAGTTATCTTCTTGAGCCATAGGTAATCAATGGATAACTGAAGCCTGCTATCTGTTAAGCACATGGGTATATGGTACTGGAATCCGGCCCTGAATTAATATGAGAATTGTGTTGAGATACTACACATACCCCTCCAGCCACCTGTTTGGGCACGCACGTCACCTGCGGTCCCTGCAGTTAAAAGTGTTCCCTCACATAAAAACAAAAGAATGGTGGCCCTCTTGTAATAACATAGACGTCGTCGCTGTCCGCCCAGGCGGATGCAGTTTGCAGCGTATATGAAGATGGGAACACGGACGACTCAATGCAGCTGAAATCAAGATCATAGGATCTGTGTACACAGAGTTATAGTCCATTCCGGACAGGCTTCGCTTGAATAGAAAGCAAGTGACGGGTCCTTCTATGGTCAAATGACAATAAGATGAGTGGGCTCTAGGAGAAACATGAAAACCCACTCAGACCCTGAACAAAGGCCTATCTTGGTCGAAGAACCTATAGGAAAAGGTTGATAAGAAGAAGCATACCAAAACGATAGGCTATTTGATCGATCATAACTCTTAAGTCATCATGAAAGCCATCTTAGGACACCCGTAAAGCTAGCATGATCCAGATAAGTCACTAGCCAAGTTGCCTACTTAGAGTTCTAAGAAACTATTGGTAAATTCCATAATGGACTAACCAAGTTTGAGCAGCAGGAGGAGGAACCCCATCTCCGACTGATAAATAGTTCACACTATTAGGGAATACAGGAGCTGTCAGCTGTTGATAAGCTGCGGGTGTAACAATATTTTCCGGGTTAAACAGTTCTTGCACTTAGAATTGAAGGACGGAAATTAGAGGAAGTATACAAGTTAGATGTAGTATGCGAATACTTATACGTGGGATATAAATATCGAAGTACCTCCTGAGCTTTAGACATCTTCAAGCAACGGAGAAGAGATCTTATCAACATTATAAGTATTACTCAAAATCTTTACCTACGAGCCTTACGAGACAATCACAGTGTACGAAGAAAGATTTAAGCCTAGTATGATTTGCGTGTCCTTAGAATTGGCTACCTTTAATAGTATATTGATATTTCTCCTAGTTACCAAGGCTCAATACATCACTCTCAGTTACCTCGAAGTCATACTATTGGAATCAGACAAGCTGATAGCTGTTTCCAGCATCCTTAAGGAGCTTGTGCTCGAACCTCGTCCGTCTAATTACATCTCCTCATTCGAACAAATATTTGAAAACTCCCTTCCCGAGATTCAATTCTATCAACCTCAGGCACACTCCTGGTTCATTGATCCTCTAATCGTCACTACAGAATCATATTTGCAGGAACTCTACAAACACTTTTACACTCCCCTCTTCAGGTAGAAACCGCTCCTTGACTGCGACACCGTAGAAGAAGGAACCTCCAGTTCCTTCTATATAATCCACTCATCTTTTTCAAACTCAGCCAGGATATTGAGAAAGCATCCCAACTCCAATTAAACAATGTCCTCACGCCAATTAACCACAGATGGGACAACACCATGTCTGATTTCGATAAAGTATCCATTGTTGGAAGCGACCATGCTCCTGGACATACCAGATCACCTTTTGCACTCCACTACCTCTCACAGCCTAGTGGAGTCAGAGTGTCAGCCCCTGGCACCTGCCTAAGTACCCCTGCACGGCCTGACATCAGGAACCCGGCTTTTGAAAATATAGCAGAACAAATTTGATAAGCAATGGGTAAGTTCGACCGAACCTTGCGTGAATCGGTTGAGAATACTTATCTGGCGTACAACGAACAGACAGTCAAGCGCAGGTTCAGACAGACCAACAACTGCACTACCCTAACCGCATCGCGCGTGGTCAACAAGGAATAGAAGAAGAGTTAAAATCAGGTGCATAAGGGGTTAGAAATGCAGGCGACAGAGACAATCACTTTGCAAACAGCAACTACTAAGAAGCTGGAGGCCAAGTTACAAACTCAAGTACAAAGGGCTTCGCACCACCAAGCAGTAAGTACTCAACTTGATGCTAACATGAGTGCAACAAGGCAGGAATCTCTTGATTGAGATCGCCAATTGGAACAAGCCCTATCGCGCCAAAGTGACGAACTTCTGCAAAGGCTGCTCACGGCACAGGAAGAACATGACTGGAGTAGACAGCAGTTAAGGCAACTCCACTAACGTTTAGAACAGGAATGCATTCCGATAGATGCCAATGATGAAAGGCAGAATGCAGCGTCAGACTAAATGAGTCGCATGTTGGTGCAAATAAAGGAAGCGGTAATGCAACTACAAGTTGCCGCAAACGCTCGTAATGTGTAGGAAACCTTGGAATGACCAGCTGTGCAAAATCCAGTATTGCAAAAATGGACAACGGCTGATGGTGGATAAGAGTTCCCTTTGATTCCCCGCAGAGACAAAGGAAAGGGGGGGATTGTGGATATCGAAACTGCAATGGAGGAAATGGACCACCACAGGCTCCAACAGCGATGTCACCGAATCCGGGCGACGATGACCCTAGGCTCCGCAGAGGGAAGTAGCCCCTTATAACAAAAGGTGGTGAGCCATCACGACGACCTTTGCCACGACAAAAGTTAGAATCTGAGGCAGATGCAAGGTTGGACCGACTAGGGCAAGAATTAGTTTGAACCAATAGGCGGAGGGCGGATCGGCCCTTAAAATTCGTGATTAAGTCTACACTGGATATGCTAGTATGGTTACGGAATTGCGAAGACAACTTTGAAAGAAACTCAAGGCAAAGGCAAGACGATTAAGAACGTATCGAGTATGCATTAGGAAGAATGGAAGGGACCGTGGTAGCCGCTTTCATAAGAACCTACAAGCGGAAAATGGCTGGGTACCTCGGATTCCCAAAACATGAGGGTTACGAGTTCTGGATCACCTTCTGAACTGAAGTTACAGAACAGTTCACAGTGCTGCTTAAAGCACAAGAGGCCTTAATTGAGATTGAGAAGGTCAGGTACACAGGGAACTTAGAAAAGTATCTTCAGACTATGGAAAAAATCACAACCTCGAGGCAGAATTATATTGCATCGCTTGCAGGACCGTAATTCAGTGGCAACTTCCAATTGAAGACATGCATATGCTATCACTTGCAAATGATGACCTGGATAGCGAATGGATCAAGGGAGTTCACTGGGTTACCAAGGCAGAAGAATCATTCAAGGAACAACAAGGGCTATTCAGAAAAAACGAACAGGGAAAAAGTGACTCACTCAAAATAAAACAGGAGGAGGAATCCAAATCTAGCAAGATCAGTGCTGGAAACACTAAATCAAAAAACTTATACAGCAGCTGAAAAGGCTGTCTACAAATTGAAATATCAACTGGAAGAACGGAAAAAAGCCCCCACAGAGGGAAAGGTTAAGCACACAAATTGTGTGGAAGCTTATAAAGGAATCCCTAAGGACAAAATTGAAGAGCAAAAGAAGGCCAATCAATGCACCCCTTGCACATTGGCCAAACATAGTTGGAAGTTCTGAAGGAAACAGGCCCAGGTATCAGATAAAGAACAGAAACGGGAAAATTTCAAACCCAATATCTACGACTACTAGCAACAATATCACCAAAGGGGCAAACATTACCCACAATAAGGGTGAACCAAGTCAACGAACACAGACTTTTGGAACAAAGACGACATAGATGAAACCTATATTTAAGGCTTTGAGGGACTGGCAGTGATGGCGACCGGGTACTAGTTTACAGACCCCTTACCGTAACCGAAATCAACAAGGCGGCATGACGTCTTCATGGTCCTACTAGCTGGTATAAGACTCTTCTCTGTGGGAAATATAAAGCCAGGCGAGAACTACGAAAAGGAATCCAGACCTAGGCAAGTAATGCAGACCTAAGAATGACTGGCGAGCAAGAACTGATTAACTTGGACTGCGGCTTGTGGTATTCCCTGACTCTCTCTGGGGACATAAAACTCAAAAAGTAGAAAGCAGAGTGCAACATTTTGTGTAGAACGGACCTCAGTACAGAAGATGGTCAATTAAACCTGCATCCTTTTGAAGCCATAAATCCTTTCCTGAGATCTAGCGAAGAGTGGATAGAGCAGGACTGACAAGGGACTTCTTAAGAATGACAAGTAGGAATGAGTCTAGCGTGGATCATGAGAAACCTTGCAGGAACAAGAACAGATAACTGGTCGGCTGGACATCAGGATAGTTGAATAAAGGGAACATGATTCCTGACATAAAGAAAAATGAAGCAGGAATAGAATGAGAAACTACAGCTACCTAGTTCACATGCTAAAGGGAGCGGGGTAAATGAGTCTCGAACCTGGATTCCAGCTTTGTGGACAGGATAGGCACGATAGACTCATATACTAAGTGAGACATTGCACCAAGAATCCCCTGAAGGTAGCCTAATGGTACGAGTTCGGCTCCAGTTAGGCAGGGTAAATTGCTCGGGTATGGGAACCCTTCGGCAAGGGGACATGACCACTGGTAGTAGGCTGCCTAGTACACCAAAGAGAAAGATTTTGGTTTGGCTGAGGAGGCTTCAATAGCCGAAACTTGTGGGCATGGTAACAAATACCCTAGTTACCTCAACAACAAATATGTCCTACAAGAGCCCCGTACCAGCCTCAAGTGACTATAACAAAAGAAACAAAACTGAATGGCCAGCCCAGCCTTATTATTCATCCCCAGGAGCCAGGGCAACTATTGAGCCCAATGGAGAATCGATTCAGATTCCTGTGCAATTCATGTCAGGATTTAACTTATTCCTAATTAACCAAGAACTGGTTAATAAACATCGCATAACATACCACACACGCACACATAGCTAGGACATTTATACCTTTGAAGGAACCATATCATTAAATGGGGGAAAATACAATACACATCCTATCCAGCTAGAACTCGGGAGCAATGCTCACCAATCTCACAAATCATGCAAATTGCCAATGCAAGCCAATATGACCTGATCATCACTTTTGGCTAGAGGCATACAGAACATCCCTTAAGGCACATCTAGGATGCGCAAATATATGTACATAAAGATGAAAAATGTCATAGTCAAGTTAATGGTAAAGGCATAGACGTGACATTTGAAAGGGACGAAACAATGGCTAATGACCCAGAGGCCGGGTATATCAGAAGAATCGAGCGAGCATTTCACACCCTACGAGATGTGGCTGTGGTCATACCAATACCTCACGAATACCATATATTCAAATCGGATTTTGCACTGGACACAGTAAAAAAACTAGCGTTAAGAAGGACCTGGGACTATGCAATTGACCTAATACACGGCACTGTTCCTCCATGGGGCCCAATATATGCAATGTGTGCCTACCAGCTACATTTGCTAGCAAATACCAGAAGAAAATGCAGGATTAGGAGAAAATTGTGGGAAGCAAATCTCTGGCTGGGGCATCAATTTCATTTGTTCCTAAACCTGACGGTTCAATGAGGCTTTGTGTGAATTACCGACAGTTAAATAAATTTACGGTGGGTATTAAATACCCTTTGGCAATCTTGTGCAAAATATGCAACCAGCTTACAGTGGCCCAAATATTCACTAAGCTCGACAAGAACGATCGTTAAGACCTGAGAAGAATTAAAGAAGGGGATAAGTGGAAAACGGCATTACACACCCAGTACGGCCACTTTGAATACATTGTTATGCCCTTGTGGCTGATAAATGCACAGGCAATATATCAGGCGTTAATGAAATCATTCTCCGCGAATTCTTAGATCATGGAGTGGTGGTGTACCTCGACGACATTCTCATTTACTCTAAATCAAAGAAAGAACACCTTGAATTGTTCATAAAAGTTCTTTCTAGGTTGGAAGAATATGATCTAGCTGTATCAACCACCTAGTCAGTCTTCCATGTTGACATGGTTGAGTTTTTGGATTATATTGAGGCAATCGATGGAGTCACCACTAGTGTAAGAAAGGTAGAACTTATTAAGAATCGAAAGGCACCAAGGTACGTAAAGGAGGCGCAAATATTCATTGGCATTATAAATTTTTACTCACATTTCAGGAAGGATTTCGCCAAAATCTGCAAACCGATTAACGAAACATTAAGTGGGACCCCAGAAAATTTAGCTCGGGGCCGGAACAAGAGGGGGCATTTGTAGAACTTAAACAAAGATACTTCTCCGCTCCCATACTCCACTGTTTCCACAAGGACAGAGAAACCATAGTGGAAACCTATGCTAGTGATTTTACTCTAGGATGCGTCCTCTAACTGTTTAAGGACTAAAAGCTAGATCCAGTAGCTTTACACTCACGAAAGGTGAGCCAGGTGGCGAGAGATTATGACATATATGTTAAGGAACCATTATCGATTCTTGAAGCATCCAAAGAGTGGAAACAGTACCTAGTAGGAACAGAAAAAACATTAAGTGTTAACACTGATCATGAGAATCTACAAAGTTTACTTACTACCAAGGTATGGAATCCGCGACATATACGATAGGCTCAATAACAGGGGAACTACAATTTCAAAATTGTCTATTGAACTAGAAAACAATGCCGAAAGCCAGATGCATTAAGCCGGCAGCCAGAGAACCGTTTCCAGGAAGGCCTTGCTCATAGGGAACTGTCAATACTGAAGCCTGCGCATTACCAAATCACTCTCGTACAATTACACGAACCAGGCAGGGAAGAAAAATCAATTGGCCTGAAATAACAGTCTCTTTGCCCAAAAAATTGCTATTTCCCAAGGCAGGAAAGCATACGAAAGGACCCCAACTGCCAGCTGGCAATCACTTGTATGCACTACAGGATTTCTTAATCCCAGCTAAGGGACAATAGCTGGTAGAGACAGGAATTGCCGTTGGATCACCAGCCAGAACATATGGCAGTTTAGTACCGCATAGTGGAATGACCGCAAAATCCGGGATAGGCATTGGTGCCGGAGTGATCGACACTGACTATATTGGAGAGGTCCAGGTTATCATTATGAACCATGGAAATCAATATTGCCTGGTCCGCTCATGTGACCGAATGACACCAATGATTATTGAGAATATACTCACTGGTAAGGCTATTGAAGTTGACTGACTTGAAGACACTGCAAGAGCCAAAGGTGGATTTGGAAGTACGGAAGTATCACTAAGACGGTCAACTGCAACAAAGACCCAGGTAGTGGTTACATACTTACAAGCAGACAACAATGAAAATAAGTTTCTTGATGAAATAGACCATCAAGCGAGACAAGACAAAGGAAGACTCCTAATGTCTAATGCAATAATGTCCAAGGTCGATATTACGAAATATGACATGACATTATTAAGTACCATTGAAGAGGCAGGCCAGAAGGATCCAGACTAGCAGGAACACAAGCAGGAATTAGAAATATTGACAAATAAGGGCAAACTACTACCAAGTCACTGGGCGGAAATGGATGGACTTATCTACCATAAGAATCGCTTATACATTCCAGATAATGAATAACTGCAGACATTCATAGCCTCAGGTTGCCATGACTCTAAGGTAGCAGGACACTTTGGGCAGGAAAAGAGTCTGAAAATAGTTACCAGGGACCTTTACATGATATGAATAACAGGCTGGATGAAAGACTACGTATGGTCCAGTGATGCATGTCAACATAATAAATTCCCACAACATCCGTGGTTAGATTTCCTTCATCCCCTAAAAGTTCCATTCGCTAATTGGTCATCTACATCGACCGACTTCATCACACAACTACCAGTGTCTCAAAGAAGAACAAAATTATGGTAGCAGTTAATCAGTTTACGAAAATAGCTCACTTCATAGGTTTGGAAAATAATGCAAGCACTAGGGATCTTGCAAACATATTCTTGAGGGTAGTCTAGAAGCTACATGGACTTCCTGCTGAAATCATCTCAGACACGGATTCAAAGTTATTAGAGGAATTCTGGGAATCCCAATGCAAAAACCAGGGGATAAAACGAAAGAGGTCAACTGCGTACTGCACGTAAACTGAAGGACAAACGGAGAGGACCAACCAAGTGCTCCTCTGATACCTCAGGGACTTCGTCAATTATGATCAAACGTAGTGGTACCAGTTGTTACCACTGGCCCAGCACGCTTACATGAATTCAATAACAAATGCTCATGGAATGTCACAATCTACGCCAACTATGGGTTCTATCTATAAGCAGGTTGGATGAAGGAACACAAAGCCCAAAATCGAGATGTTCAGTTATATGCGCACTGGATGCAAACAATACATCTAAAGGCTAGATAAGTATAAGAATAAGCCTGAGAAAATATTAGCAAATATTATGACCGTAAGGCGAAGCAGTAACCGGATATCAAAATTACGGACTAGGTCTTGCTAAATGCAAAAATGATCAACAATAAACAACCTTAAAAAGAAGCTTAGCCTAAAGATCTTCTGCCTGCTTAAGGTATTGGAAAAAGGGGACAATGCGCCTACAAACTAGAAATATCTACGAGCAGGAAGATCCCTCTAATATTTCATGTATCCTTGTTGCAATCCCAGTGGACATCCAACTGACCAGCAAGCCAACAGCCTCCCTACAAGCCAGTGGATATCGATTCAGATCTTGAATAGTAGATCGAACAAATTACAAATTGTTAAATAATCTCTTAAACCCGGCGGATGGGAGGAAGTAACTGGCAAATACAGGAGTTATGCTACTTTGTGAAGTGGGCAGGGTATTTTGAGGATGAAAACACCAGAGAGCCAACTTGGCATTGGAAATTTGGGCAGCAATTGGTCGGGGCATTTCATAGGGAGAATCCGGATATGCCAAACTGGGCAGATATTAAATGACAAGAAAAAGGTTTTCCTAGCCTGGCCAAGCAAAGTGGTTAGGTTTTTTACCCAACTAAGTAGAATTCAAAAAAATGGACATGTAATAATGTTAAAGTTTTGTGTTTGCTTTAATTATAGTGATAAGAGAAGGCAACCTTTGGAAAATAGCATTTAGAATTGACTAATTGAGGGAGCGAGCTCATGTTAGGCACGTGGGTACTAGGTACTGGAATCCAGCACTTAATTCATACGAAAATTGGGCTGAGATTCCCCTCATACCCCTCCAACCGCCTTGTTGGGCATGCATGTCATCTGCAGGCTCCTTCAGCAAAAAAGTGTCTCCTCACCAAATAACTGAAAATTAGTGCCACTCTTGTAACATCAGATACATCTTCGCCATCTCTCCGACTGGATACTATGGAAAGGGAATATGAGGATGGAGAGTCGGACGACCCAATGCAACTGGAATCAAGTGCATAGGATCCATATCTGCAGAGTTATGGTCCATTAGGTACAACCTTCCATGTATTGGACTCATAGTGATGGGACGCTACTGGCAAAAATGAGAATATGATGAGCGGGCTCTAGGAGAAACATGAGACTCCACTGAGACCCTGAAAATATGCCTATCTTGGTCTAAGAACCTATTGGAACGGGTTGATAAGGAGAGACATAGCAAAACGATAAGGTATTGGACCAATCGTATGTCTTAAGTCATCTGGCAAGCCATCCGCAAAACAACGGAAAAGCCATCAGTATCCAGATAGGTCACCAGCCAAGTTGGCCACTTCTAGTTCATAGAAACGATTGTTAAATTCCATGATGACTACGAAGGTTTAAGCGGCCGGACGAGGAACGCCATCTCCGACTGATAAATGGCTCACACAATCAGGGAATATAGGAGCTCTGACGTGTCGATAAGCTGCTAGGGGTAACAATATTATCTGTGTCAAACGGTTCTTGCACTTTGTATTGAAGGACAGAAATTGTAGGTAGTATAGTAGTTAGATGTAGTCTGTGATCACTCAGAGATGGATATATATATCAAAGAGCCTTATGAGCTTTAGACATCATAAAGTAAGGGAGAAGAGATCTTATCTATATTATAAGTTTTACTCAAAATCTGTACATAATGACCTTCCTAGACAATCTCTGTTTACGAAGAAAGATTTAACTCTACTCAAATTTGCTTGTCCTTAGAATCAGCTACCTATAATACCATCAGGCTTTGGTACGGAGAGGATAGGCGCACCAGCCTGAAACATAGACCACTTCATCTTCCCTTGTTCCTCCATTTTACTGATATAGTCATACCAGAGGTTTAACTTTCTCTTAGAGAGTGGGTATATGGATCCTGAGAGTGGCTTGGTCACTAGCTCTAATTAGATCTTGTGGTCAAATTGGGTATAATTGGGTATAGCCGTTATATTCTTTGGACTGAAAATATCCGCATAGTGCTTGTACTCTGGAAAAAGACTTATACTAATGTTTGCCCGTCTTCTCATGTATACCTAGCCATCCCTAGGAGATATACCTCACTGCTATCCACAGCTATGAGTTCTGCACTAATGTTGAACTGAATACGTCTCTTTGTGATAAGTCAGTTTGCCTTGCAGTATTTGTTAAGTGTTGAAGGGTAAGGGTAACCACCCTAGTTGTTTAGTGGAGAAAAGTACACGATAGTGTTGAGGGTAAACCATAGGTTGCGCACACTCACGCACATGTTAGTTAGTTTTATTTAGTTAGCAGGCGCACACCTGAGAATAGAAACAACTCTCTACCACCACGTCCTTCACATCCAACAGGTTATGAGCCTTTGCGCGTTCCACGCGATTTAAAGAAAAATCATCTGTTTTACGGGCAGCCTTTCGTGCTGTGTGCATTTTTATCTTCTTGGTTACACGCCTAAGCTTCGCATTTCGTCACCGTGATGTCTGAGCTTTACGAATCGATGGCGTCTGGCCGTTCTACGTTTCCGCTCTTGGGAGACGATAACTTTGGGCCCTGGAGGCAGAGAATGTCCGACCAGTTGAAGGAACTAGACCTCTGGTTGATCTTATCGGGTCGGGAAGTCACGCCTAATAAAGAAAGTACGGATGCGGTAGTTGTGGCTGCCTATAACAAATACCTTCGCAAATGCTTCCGGATCACGGCTAAGATTCGAAACGCAATGGAGCCGCACATCTGTGCTCAGTATACATCTGACACCTATGATGAGAATCCGCAGTCCCTGTGGGCGAAGCTGGAGGAAGGCTATCGCAAGGCTCTGGGTCTGGAGCTCTATTACTTTCGCAGATCGCTCTTCGAGTGCAGCTTGGAGACGCACGGGACAGCAGCCAAGTTTGTCCATGAGATCGAGCACATTATGGAGTGCTTGCGCGAGGCTGAGGAGCTTATCAAGCCGCGCGAGAAAACATTTTACCTTTTGAACGGTTTACCGCCTTCCTGGCGTGAGTGGCGTCACCTTCAAGCTACTGTTATACAGCCGGACCGCCCAGAGAATTTGATCGCGGCTATCAAGGCTAGGGAATCCGCAATCAATCGTGATAAGGCGGCGGTGTCTACTGGCGACAGTGTCCAAGCTGTTGATGGAAAGAATGATCGGTTTCGTCCAACGGCACCATCCTTTGGGAATGCTAGGCAGGCAGGCAGGCAGGCAGGCAATGAATCGTCGATAGTTTGCTACTACTGTCAGAAGAAAGGACATCGACGTAGTGAGTGTCCAAAACTCAAGTTAGATATGACGAAGGGCGCACGAGGAGACAGGATTACCACCGCGGCGCAGGCTGGATCGACTAGCGAACCAAGTAACTTTCTCTTTACCGCTCTCAGTTGGACAAGCGCATCTTCCGTGGAATACCAGTGGCTCTTGGACAGCGGCTGCAGCACACACGTAACTGGTGCGAGACAAGGGTTTACATCGTAGGTGCAGATCCCGGATGGCGAACACAAGATCCGTGTAGCCAATAACACAGAGATCAGTGCACTTGGACGAGGCGACGTGACTCGGGACGTTTGGGATAGCGGGAAGAGGTGCCAGATGAAGTTGGCTCTCAAGGGTGTTCTGCATGTTCCCGCCTGTGGGAGGAATAGTTTGCTTTCGGTTACGCAGCTCCGGCGTTCGGGCATGTTTGTGGAATTTGCAACAGAAGGCGGAGCATCTCGAGAGATGGGCAATGGGTCATGGATTGATGAGATAGAAGTCGATGGGCTCTATGTGTTGCGGGTAGCAGACGATAAAGTATCCGGACACCTTGGCACCAAAGCGTTGGCAATCGATACTGGAGAAGGAGCTGCAAGGGAGACGGCGCTGTGGCATTTTAGGCTGGGGCATCTTGGGGCTGACGCGGTACGGAAGCTATCGCTGGAGCACAATGACATACCGAAGCTGCAAAGGGTCACTCGATGCGTGTGTACGGGCTGCGTCTACGGGAAGATGGCAAGGAAACCATTTCCATCTGTTTCATCCTCCTCTCGAGCGACGCGACCCTTGGAACTGATCTACAGCAATGTCGCTGGCCCAATAGATCCAAAGTCGCTTGGTGGGGCACGGTACCTTCTCATGTTTACGGATGATTTTACCAGGTACAGGGTTGGCTATCTACTCAAGCGCAAGTCTGAGGCGCTTATGCGATTCAAGGAATATAAGGCTTTGGTTGAGAAGCAGCAAGGCTCGACGATAAGGAAGCTGCGTACAGACGGGGGTGGGGAATATACATCAAACGAGTTCTGCCAGCTCCTGTTGCAAGACGTGATAGAGATACAAAGGACTACCCCGTATACACCACAGTCGAATGGGGTTAGTGAACGATCGAACCGTACGATTATAGGTACTACTCGAGCGATACTCCACGCTGTGAACACACCGAAGCACTACTGGGCGGAGGCAGCTATGACGGCAATCTCCGTTCGCAATCGGCTTCCCACAAGGGCTATTCAGGCTGGTTTTACTCCATACGAGCTGTGGTATCAGAAGAAGCCTACCTACCATCATCTACGTGTGTAGGGTTGCATAGCCTATGCGCAAGTCCCTAAGGAAACACGAAAGAAGATAGACAAAACGGCACGTAAGTGTATGTTCATCGGATACACCGACACGACAAGTCAATACCGCCTGTACGATCCCGCTCTGATGCGTTTCTTTGTTTCACGAGATGTTGTCTTTGAGGAGTCAACATCGTATTACAATACCAGCGATACAGTTGGTCAGGCGCCAAAACGTTACTTTGCCACTCCGATTGAACCCTGGGAGGAACAGCTGGCGTGGGGTGATGAGTTCGATGAAGAGGCTGCGACTCAACCAAATGCGCCAGAACAAGAAGAAATATTCGACTGGGGAGAAGCTGAGGAAGTAGTGGCACCCTTTCGACTACACAAACCACGGATCAGCTCTTCATCAGAAAAACAACCCTCTGGTGGTGGTGATGGTGGTGATGATGGTGATGATGATGGTGATGATGCTACAGAAGGTGTGGGAGTACCGATTACGAAGAAGAGAAGGGAATCCGATACGCCGCGTATGATCAGGGGGCTACGTGCGGATCGCAACAGCACCTACTGGGAATCGCAAGAAGGGGAGCTCCCTGCTACGGAGGCATGGGGAGCCTCTACTCTGGAAAGGGTAATTCCAAAACGTCGGATACGAGTAGCGCGATGGTATTGGCAGTCTACATGGTGGAGGCTGGACCGAACACGTATAAGTCTGCAATGGAATCGGATGAAGCTTGTGAGTGGCAGGAAGCAAGCGATTCGGAGTGTGCATCACTTGAGAAGAACGATGTGTTGACGTTTGTGCATGTATTACTGGATACGAAGAAGGCTATCCCTACGAAGATGATTCTACAGAGGAAACTGAATCCGGTTGGGCAGGCCGTAAGGTATAAGGCGAGGCTGGTGGCTCAAGGATTTCGACAGGTGGAAGGACTCGATTTTACCGACACCTTTGCCCCGGTAGCTAGCCTGGCGAGCGTTCGGGTTGTGTTATCGATCGCGGCGGCTAGAGGATATACGGTGCGTCAAATGGATGTAGTAACGACGTTCCTAGGGAGCAAGCTACAGGAGGAGGTTAATGTTACGTTGCCTATTGGAGTCTTCGGTGAACGCAGACTTGCCTCTCTAAATCGAAGTCTCTATGGATTGAAGCAGTCACCGCGCTGCTGGTATACTAAAATTGACGCATTCTTGATCGCCGAGATGGGGTTTCGCCACGGAAGATTTCATTGCTGCATATATACGCATGATAACGGTACGATTCTGGCACTCTATGTCGACGACATACTTATCGCTGGAAGGCCGGAGGCCGTGGAGCTTGTTTGCGGCAAACCAAAGGGGAACTTCGAGATGGTGGATCTTGGACCAGTCAGTCACTTCCTGGGAATGGTGGTATCACGGGACGAGGTCTCGTGCATGGTGAATTTGACGCAGCAGGGCTACATTAGCCGGGTGCTGGAGAGGTTCGGCATGGGCAATTGCAGAGCTGTAGGCACCCCAATGGAGAAAGATAAACCCGGACTGAAAGGAGGAGGAGACAAACTGTGCGATCGCACATACTACTTACAGTTGATTGGAAGTTTAGGGTGGATCGCTAAAGGAACCCGTCCTGATATCTCTTTTACAGTTTCGTATTCGCGGAGATTTACCTTGGAGCCTACGGATCGCCACTTGCTGTGTGCGAAGAGGGTTCTGCGGTATCTAGCAGGGACTAGAAAGATCCGTCTCAGGCTGGGGGGAGATATGCGAATGGCAATGAGTTTATCCGGATTCGTCGACGCAGACTTCGCCGGACAAGCAAGCTCATTAAACTCTACGTCAGGATATATATTCTTCATGGGAACCGGAACAATTCAGTGGCACTCGAAACGACAAGCTATTACGGCTACTAGCACTGCGGATGCTGAATTCATTGCTAGTGCCTCCGCGATCCAGGAGATTGTCTGGTATCGCAACATGATAAGAGAAATAGGCCGATCCGAACTACCGGTCAGCACACTATATAATGACAATCAGGCCTCACTTTCTACATTTAAAGACACCTCTTTCAAACCTCACAGCAAGCACATCGGTGTTCGTGTTCATCAGATAAGGGAGTTTATAGAAGATGGGAAAGAGGTTACTATGGGTTACTGTGGAACGAACGACATGATTGCGGACGGGTTAACCAAACGACTCGTGCTCAGCAAGCATGTGCAGTTCGTACGGATGTGTGGATTGTCTTAGAGGAGGTATATCCATATGGTTCGCATAGGAGGGATATAGAGCTTATACGGGCATGTATACGGGTGGCACCCGTAGGGGGAGTGTTAAGTGGTAAAGGGTACGGGTAACCACCCTAGTTGTTTAGTGGAGAAAAGTACACGATAGTGTTGAGGGTAAACCATAGGTTGCGCACTCGCACGCACATGTTAGTTAGTTTTATTTAGTTAGCAGGCTCACACCTGAGAATAGAAACAACTCTCTACCACCACGTCCTTCACATCCAACAGTATTCTGAATGGCACTTCCGAGTACTCTTATCATAGGCAATATTGAGATTGTGGCCCTTTAGCTACGACATTGGAAAATTGCCATCAAGTTTACTATCAGGCATATCTGCAAGCTCAAACATCATCACATGCACATGGTCACATATCCTCATACTAACGGTTTTGGTGTACTTATTCCCAGAACCTGAGATTTGGTGTCCACGTGAATCAGAGATTAGTGTAGGAAATTTCCGACTTATACATGTTTGCAGGGCCTTTTTGACTTATTAACTACACAATAAAGCAACCTTAGTGCGACAATCCTGGAGAAATAGTTCTTCTTTGCTACTTAATTGCTTCTGAAAATTCCAGTCCATAAGAACTTTTATCTGTATCGACTGAGTTTCAGGCGGCATGCCAGATAGTCTCTGCCACTAAGCTGGTCTTTGTTCCCTAACATGATTTGATAGCTTTAACGTCATAATATCTTGCACCTTATAATAAATGTAGTTTTGGTTGTTTGCTCGCACGCCTGGGAGATTTCAGGTACTCAACCCTCCTCTTGTAAACTTGCTAAGTATATTTCAATTACTAATCAAGTCCTACATGATTGACATACAAAAGCAACAAAATCAAATGAAACCAGACTATCACACCTCGGTCTTCCACAACTTAAACCATAAACAAAGAAAATCTGATATATACCCTCGCAATCCCAATACAAAACAAAACTCATACCTAATCCTGCCTTGTTGTATAGAATTCGCAATGTTTTTCTTGTATGAAATAGGGGACTCACCTAGTCCAATTTCCCTTCCCCTATACCCTTTTCCGCAAGAGCTTATTGCAAACCGTAGTAGTCAGCTCTCTGGTTCTAGGGATCTTGTCGACATAGCTTACCTTATTTACTGCCATCAGTGTCAACCTCAAATATCGCACGGGATCTGAAGGAGCTCAGTAACATTTTTCTCAAGTGTAGAAGGCTAAATGTGTCGATGTAATGGCACAATAGATGTACCAAGATCAGCTTCTGAAGCCTATCGCTTGTGAGCTGGTTTCATGGACTGTAGAACGGTTTAGTGAGTGTTACACTATCTCCTGAAGTGACTCTCCGTCCCACAATAAGAGCATTGTTTTAGCCAGTAGAACTAGTCTGTCAGAGTGACCAGGATATTGTGCTGATCTTCCTCATACAGAGAGGGTTTCTTGCCCCAGGAGAGGTTAGCAATTGCCTGTTGGGTTTTGGGATTGGGACTCCCAGAACCTCGCTCCTTCTTTTGCAGTCGCTTAGTGCTTGAAGACCTTTCATCGCTCCACACATTGGGCCTATGATATTCCTTGACAACCATGCTGTTGAAAAATGCTAGATCCTCCATGTGTTGGCCGGTATTATGCAAGAGGTTGAGGTAGTCGATGTATGCTCCAGGATGTGGAGTTTTCAGCCCCCAGGCATATCGCAAATCTGTAGTCATGCCAATTCGAGCTTCATCTTTCACACTAATCCCATCACAAAGCAACTCAATGGCTAACCGAATGAGTTTATCAACAAAGTGATCTACCTTACTGGGCTTTATAACCAAACTATTATTATCGCGAACACAAGGACCCCAATCAGAGCGACCACCGAAACTGAAACACTCGGGTTTCCATATACCTGCCCAAGTATGTAACTCGTTCTTATGGTTGCAGGGAACTTCGACGCGGAGAGGAATATCCTGGCTAATGTGTACAACAAGGCCATTCTACCATTTCCTGGCCACCTCTTCAAGAAGTGTGATAATTAGGCTGACCTTATCCATATCTGTCAACTTGCAATGTCAAAAATAGTCAGAGATATTCTCCAAATCTTGGATGAATCACTGTGAATCAAGATAGTCCCCATTGAACCCTTTATTCCACAATTTCCCTGGGTTCTTTTGCAGAGTGAGGGATTTCTTGTTGGACTTCCGAAGGTAGTTTATCCAGGCTTGACATAGCTCATCATACAATCTCTTATTAGCCTCATACCTGCAGGACCTTTGTCGGCCAAAACCTGGTATCAGATCTGGAAGGTAGGAAGAGCAATCGTCAAAACTGCTCCCGGATTTAAAATCACCAGGTTCTCATCCTTAGCGGACATTTCCACCCCCTGGTAGTTGCTTACCACGATCTGCACTGGTATTTCCACTGCCGAGTCCCAAACGTTTATTGTAACCGGTAATGCCATTCTCTAAACTATGTCCAGTAGCTTCTAGGTGGGGTAGTACTTGAACCGGAGATGGTAGGGCAGGGGTTTCTCTAGCTACAAGAACCATATCAACGCACCTCGAACTAATTGTTGCAAGCTATCACAAACTCTAACAATTGTATGCTCCTCCGAACCACAGAAACGACAAGGGGTCTTATTCAACTTTGGACCAGTTGTTGAATGTTTTAGAGCTTCACTAGGGCCCTTCATACATAGTGCCTTTTGGTGGAAAATGTGCCTTGAAGGTTGTCCCTCGATCCTACAAGCAGGGGAACAATAAACCAGAGCCGACTGCACCGCTAACCTCAGACACCCTATCCTCTCTGTTCTGCCCGATGGCTTTGCCGCAGCCAGTGGTGCTGTCTGGTAGACACTGGGTACTGGAATTTGTGTTGTGGCCGGTATAGCAGTTGCCTCTACCATAGCATACTGTCGTTCAGCTTCTAAAACAATTCTCGGCCCAGTTGGTATGGCCAGAAAGGTAGTAGCCACTGTTAATTATTTAGGTTTTGTGGGTCTTTTTTCTTTATTGCTCCAGCAAGTTGTCACGACCTCCGTACTGTACCTAATGGGCTGTTAGATCGGCTTGCTAGACGTGCTTAGACTTCAAGAGCAAACAGGAAAACCCACGATCCAC
Source organism: Tuber calosporum (assembly GCA_003316355.1). Classification (NCBI taxonomy): domain Eukaryota; kingdom Fungi; phylum Ascomycota; class Pezizomycetes; order Pezizales; family Tuberaceae; genus Tuber; species Tuber calosporum. Next base: position 8,672 of record QFET01008318.1, on the reverse strand, counting down.
CAGTAGTTCCCCTCAAACCTAAACCTTTCATTGCGGCTGTCAGAAGATGTTTGTGCCAGTCTACGTCTGCCATTGCTTTTGCAAAATAGGATGCAAAGCTAATGGGTCTGCTACAGACCAAGGGAAGGTGCGGAGATTGATTCATGATTCCATGTTTTTCAGAGTCAATACTGACTCCATCAATTACAGGCCACTCAAGCTCATGTCAGCTGCCTTTCAGCGGTTGTACAGACATTACTGCTGGCAGTAGCCAGTCTGTGCCTTTCTGACCCAGTATGTAGCCATATTGACCATTTTCTCGTGTAAATGGACTTTCCTGTCTTCGACAAAAAATATCAGTGGGGACTGTGCTTCCGTGAATCTTAGCCCGACTTCATGTATAATGTATTACACGAAGACTTTGCCGCTAAAACTTTCAAAGGTATTACCTTCAGCAACCGACTCTGCTCCCCCCACACAGGGTTGTAGGTGATGAATGTTATGAGTGCATTAGGATTGGGGACTATCATCATCTGACCTTCTTTAGCTATCTTGATAGGTGTCGCTTGAATCAATCTAGTAACCAATTCCCACTGGGAGCCACAAAGGTCTTGAATATCATCGTAGTCTATAAGTCGCTAAGAGGAGTTTACAGAATGTGTTGCGAGTGTGAGGGTGACATTTTGCACATAGTACTTTCACTCTGTGCTACTTGTTCTAGACAAGGATACCAGTACAGGTGAATATCAAGAAAGGGGTCTCATGGACCAACAATTCTCAGGAGAGATTTAAGCGAAGAGCTTAACGATATACAGTAATGGGAGCACCCGCTTGGAAGATAGATCTCAAGGTTGGGACCTCACTAATGACTCTAAGGCCCTGTTTGGCATGCCAGAAATATTATAGTATTTCTACTTTTATGGCATATTTCTCCTTGTATTCTTGAAAAATATGCCGTAAAAGTAGGAAATACTATAGTATATGTGGCATGCCGAACAGGGCCTAAGTAATGTTCACGGAAGGTAAAGGTTTAGGGCCTGTTTGGCAACTATTTTATTAGTAATAATGGGGATTTCAAAACACGTTTGGGATATTAGATTTTGAATTGAACAATCACAATCTGTCAAAGGTTATCAAATGATTAGAGTTCATCAGAAGCGATAATCTGTGCAAGATCCTTATTGGTCAATTCAAAATCTAAACGTCAAAATGTATTTAGAAACCACTGTCATATCTAAAAATATGGTTGCTACACAGACCCTTAGATAATTGAATTAAAATGATAAAACTTAATATACTTAAGTCCGAACTTCAAAAATTCAAGTTGTTCTTGAGAGCATAGTTGTTTATATAAGTAGAGGGCTGATAGCGATTATTTAAGTGTAATTATAAAGGCCATCGATACGCATCCCTACAATGAACATAAATCTGCACGTGTTAACGGTAGTCGATTCTAAGGGCAAGCCAAACGGAATTGGCTTAAATATTTCTTTGTAAACAGAGATTGTCTAGGAAGGCATGTAGGTAAAGATTTTTGAGTAAAACTTAAGATATTGATAAGATCTCTTCTCCATTGCTTGATGATGGCTAAAGCTAGGGAGGCACTTCGAGATTTATAAAATGTGTCTGAGTGTTCGCGGACTACTACTGGTTTACAGATAAAGAGGAATTTTCTTTCCAACCATCGTCGCTTAATCCGAGAGCGAACCTGCTTTGACCCTGAAACTCTATCTTCCCCCATAGAGCTAATGGTATGATCAGAGCTCACGAGTTCTGTGCGGGTATGGACCCACTTAGTCTGAGATGTCAACCTTCTTTTGGCTGTTTAAGATATGGTCGTCCAGTTTGGAACATACCAGTAACCTCTTAGTACTCCAAGGGGCCACCTTGGTTGTTAGCATAAATGCTTGGTGCCTTCTTATCCGGCTATGCAGCTGCCTTTCAAGATGACTTGTATTCACAATAGGGCTAATACCTTTTCGTCTTCACTGCCTCTCCTTATCAACTTCTTCCGATAGGTTCATTGACCTTATAGGTATCATGTGGGCGTCACCAAACTCTAGGTGTCTATCGCAGTAGTCTACTTCAATTACGCATAAATACCCATCTGGCACTACCCGGGCTCTCTTAACTTCAACGGGGTGTAACTCTGCGACATCTTACCTGAATCGCTTTGTTCCACTTCCCAGATATAGCCAGAGAGGCCCTCTTATATACCCTACGTACAGCATCCGGTCACAAGGATGGCTATGACGTATAGGGGGTTACAAGTAGTGTTCCAATTTCTCGTTATTCATAGGAAACGAGCAACTGCATAAGGGGCCAGTGACGACTCCCGGGGCGAACGCAGGGGCCACAGGGTGGTAATTGCCTGTAGAGGTTCAGCTTCATTTAGTTCCATCTGAAAAAGTCCTGTAATTCTCTAAGGAGTGATTTGTGCCTACCACGAGCTCCCTCCTCTGTGCGGTTTTCTCCCAAATCGCTTTTCAAAGGAAACCCTCTCTTTAGGTGCCCCATCAAAATAATTATAATAAAAATTAAAAATAAATCCCAAACTTGAACAATTCTGAAATTATCCAGTGGCTGGTTGAACTCGACTTGGTAGGATGAAAAACCTAACGTGTTTGCTTGGCCACGCTAGGAAAACCTTTTCCTTGTCATTCAACTTCTTCCCGTTTTGACACATCCAGATTCTCCATAAAAAACGCCTCCACCAAATCCTGTGCATGCTCTAGGTGGTCCAGTGGTACCCAAGTATTTTCATCTGCGGAACAGCTAGTCCACTTCACAAAGCACCTTAAGTCACACATCGGTCAGTTCCGACCTCCCACACACTGGGTATTAGAGATTATCTCACTCTTCACCATTCTTTCGATCTCCTATTCAAAATCTGAATCGATTTCTTCTGGCTCGCTGTGAGGTTGTTCCCTTGCTGGTTGATTGGATGTTCGATAGGGATCCAACAATCATAGATGAGATATCAGATGGATCTTCCATCTTGGTAATATTTCAAGTTTTTAGGCACGGTCACCTCTTTTTTCCAATACCTTAAACGGGCCAAACAGCATTAGGCTAAGCTTCTTCAAGGGTTGTTTGGTGCATCTCTTTTTTGCATTTAACATGACCAGGTCCCCGACCATAATGTCTGGTTGCTGCTTAGCCTTGCGGTTGTAATATTTGCACATATTTTCCCGTGTTTGTTCCAACGCTTCTCTGGCCTGTTAGTATATTGTTTGCATCCAGTGTGCATATAGCAGGGCGCCTGGATTTTGTCTTTCTCGTTCCTTCATCTATTCTGTTTGTGGATAGAATCCATAGTTTGCATAGAAGGGTGACATGCCATGCAACTTCGTTACCGAATTCTTGTAGGCATGGTCGGCTAGTGGTAACAGCTGGTACCAGTCTGTTTGATCATAATTGACAATGTTTTCTGAGATTTACTTCAAACACTTAGTTTGTTGTCTCCGTTTGTTCATCTGTTTGCGGGTGGTACGCAGTTGACATCTTTTGTTTTACCCACAAGGATTGCATAGGGATTCCCAAAATTCTCCAGAAATTTTGCATCCAGGTCGGATATAATTTCTGCTGAAAGTCCTTGTACCTTCCAGACTTCCCTCAAGAATACGTGTGCAACCTCCTTTGCAGTTGTATTACTTTCAAGACCTATAAAGTTTGCAATCTTTGTAAACCTGTCCACGACTAGCATAATTTGTCTTCTTGGTTATGAATCTGGTAGTTGTGTGATGAAGTCAGTCGATATGGATGACTAGGAGACGAACGGGACTTCTATAGGCTGCAGTAGACCAAACATCGTAGGTCTTGGGGATTTATTATGTTGACATTCATCGTATTACCGTATGTAGTCATTTAGCCACATTGTAAGCCCTCTCCAATTAAAGTCCCTGGTAACAATTTCCAGAGTCTTCTGCTCTCCAAAGTGTCCAGCTACCTTAGAGCCGGGGCCACCTTTGGCTATAGTTGTCTGAAGTTGTTCGTTGTCTGGGATGTATAAGTGATTCTCTTAGTATATTAGTCCTTCAGTTACTACCCAGTAACTCAGTAATGAATTGCCCTAATTGGTTAAGGTTTCCAATTCTTGCTTGCGTTCCTACCAGTCTTGATCATTCTGGCCTGCTTCTTTAATAGTTTTTAATAATGTCAGATCATATTTCCTAATATCAACCATGGACATTATAGCATTGGACATTAGGAGTATCCCTTTGTCTTGTCTTGCTTGATGGTCTGTTTCATAAGAAACCCATTTTCGGCCTGGTCCGCTTGCAAGTTTGCAAGCACTACCGGGGTCTTTGTCGCAGCTGATCATCTGTGCTTTCAAATCCGCCTTTAGCCCTTTCAGCTTCTGGTAGTCCGTCAACTTTTATCGCTTCCGCCATGTGTATGTTCTCAATGATCATTTGTGCCATTCGGTCCCCTTTGCAAACCTGGCAATCTCGGTTTCCATGGATCATTATGATAACCTTGACTTCTCCGCTGTAATCAGCGTCGATTACTCCTCTGCCAATGCTTCTCCCAAATGTGGCGGCCATTCCACGGTGTGGTGCCAACCATGTTTATGTTCCTTTTTGTAATTCGGCGGAGAGTCCTGTTTCCACCAACCTTTATCCTTTGGCTGGATATAAAGTCCTCTATTGCATACAGGTCGTATCCGGCTTCTAGTCGAGACCCTTTTGTAGGCATTCATGCTTTGGAGTTTGCATTTTTATTCGCAAGAAATCAGTAGACTCTGTGCCATTTAATCTTTCCTACCTTTCTGGCCGATCCAAGTGCACCAGTGTGATTTGGAAGTGAGAAGGCTTGTGTATTGACTGTTCGCTATCGGCAGCTCCCTCCTCTTGATGGTACTCTGGCCGTCGGCTTAGTGCCTCTCGCTTTCTAACTCGTTTTCCCAGTGGGTAGACAATCTTGAAATTGTAGTTCCCTAGTTCCTGAGACCATCGTATTTGTCGTGGATTCCATACCTTAGTTGAAATGAAGTTCTGTAGATTATGGTAATCACTTTAGACAGGCACAGGTTTTTCTATTCCGACCAGGCACTGTTACCACTCTTTAAATGCTGACAGAATCGCCAATAGTTCCTTATCATGGATCTCATAATTTCACTCAGCTGGGCTTGGCTTCCGTGAGCGGAAAGCCACCTGATGTAGCTTTTTGTCCTTAAACTGTGAGAGGACACAGCCTAGGGCAAAATTGCTACCATCTGTTTCCACAATTGTTTCTCTGTCAGGGTAGATATGAGAGAGTATAGGGGCAGAGATGAAAATTTTCTTAAGTTCTTCGAATACTTTATCTTGTTCCTACCCCTTGTAGAATTATCTGTGGTCGCCCTTCAACGTTTCAGTTATTGGTTGCAGATTTTGGTGAAATCTTTAATTAAACGTTGGTAAAACTTGGCAAAGCCAATGAATATTTCCACCTCCCTGACCGACCTTGGTGCCTTCCAATTTTTATTGCTTTCGACCTTTATTTCACTGATGGTGACTCCATCAATTTCCACAATATGCCCCAAAAACTCCACTTTATCAACATGAAAAACTGATTTGGTGGTCGATACCGCTAGGTCATATTCTTCCCAGCAAGAGAGTACCTTCTTGACCAAGTCCAGGTGTACTTTCTCTGTCTTGGAGTAAATTAGGATGTCGTCTAGGTAGACCACCACTCCATGCCTTAAATATTCACATAGAATTTTATTCATCATGGCCAGGAATCTGGCCGGCAAGTTTACCAGCCTGAATGGCATTACTTTGTATTCAAATTGGCCGTATCGGGTCCGGAATCCATTTTTCCACTCATCTCCTTCTTTTATCCTGAGCAGGTGATAGCCATCCTTTAACTCAAGCTTAGTCAATATTTGTGCTTCAGCTACTCATTTGCGGAGCTCGCTCATTAGGGGTAGCGGGTATTTCTTGGCCACTTTCAGCTTATTCAAATGTTGGTAGTCCACACATAGCCTCCATGAACCGTTAGGTACAGGGACAAATATAATTGTAGCCCCAGCAGGAGATTTGCTTCTCACAATTTTCTCTTGATCCTGCATTTTCTGCAGGTATTTGCTAAGTAAATCCAGCTGGTGAGCTGACATAGGGTATATCGGGCCCCATGGTTTTACTGCGTCGGGTATCAAGTCAATGGCTTGGTCGAACATTGTTCTTCTGGCTAGATTCACTGCCTTTTCTAGTATAAAACCCTCTTGAATTCATGGTATTCCTGAGGCATTTGCAGGATCTTTCTAGACTCTGAAGCGGGTGCTATTTCGATTATTCCAATATATCTTGCTTCTGGGTGGTATGCCACGGTCTCCTCTCATTCAAAAGTCAAGTCTATGCCATTATCATTAACATGACTGGGGGATTTCTCTTCTTTAAATGTCGATATTTGAGCATCCTCGATGTGCCTTATGGGATGTTCTGTATGCCACCATCCAAATTGGATGATATGGTCATATTTGCCACCATTGGCAATTTCGCAAGAGATGTTAGATCGGTGTGCGTTGTTCCCAATCTCTAAGTAAATAGGATATGTGTAGTGTTTTCCCCTATAGGTTGCAGTGGTTCCTTCAAAGGTATAAATTGTCAAGCTGTTTGTGCGTGTGTGATATTGTAGGCGATGTTATTTAACCAGGTCTTAGTTAATTTAGAATATATTATAGGCTAAGTCTAATAGAACGCGAATCGGGATCCGTTTGCCCTTTACTTCAATGCTTGCCCTGCCTTCTGGGCATGAATAATAAGGTGGGGCAATTGCTACTATTTTATTTCTTATATTATGGCTGCTATGGGCCCGTGAAGGTCTTTTGTAGAACATTTTCGTTGTTTTGGTAACTTAAGGTGTTTGTTACCATGCCCGCACTGTTTCTGCTATTTAAGCCTCCTCAGACAAACTCAAATCTCTGTCTTTAGTGTACTGGGCAGCCCACTACTGGCGGTCTTTACCCATTGCCGATGGGTACCCATACACCAGCCATTTGCCCTGCCGAACTGGAGCTGAACTCGTATCATTTGGTGGTGTTCAGGAGATTCTTCATGCATCGCTTTGTTTAGCACATGAGCTATTGTGCCAACCTGTCAACAAAGCCGTAGTCCTGGTTCGTGATAGATTTACCCCGCTTCATGTAAATGTGGACTAGGTAGCCGTTACTGCTCATTCTGTTCCACTTGATTTTTCTTGATGTCCGGAATACTCTTCCGTTTCGTCTACTATTCCGTTGTCCAGCCGACCTGTAATATATTTCGTTCCTGGATGGCTTCTCACGATCCAGGCTAGACTGATTTCCCCTTGTCATTCTTAAGAAGTCCCTAGTCAGCACTGGTCTATCCAGTCTTCCTTGGATCCGTTGTAAAGATTTAGGGCTTTCTAAGGATGTCGGTTTAGTTGTCCGTCTTCCATACTGAGGTCCAATATATATCAAAAGTACCGCTCCACTTTCTTCTTTTTGAGCGTCAGGTTCCCAGAGTTAGTCCCGGACTACAACGAGCCGCCGTCCAAGTTAATCCCATTTTCCTCGCCTGTCATTCTTAGGTTTGCGATACTGCCTTAGTTCTGGATTGCTTTTCGTTATTCTCGCTTTGGTTTTAAGTTTCCCTTCAAGAAGTGTGGAATACCTGCTAGTAGGTCCATACAGAGGTCGTGCCCACTTGTCGATTTCGATTTCGGTAAGGGGTCCATAACCGAGTACCCGGTCGTCGTCGCTGCCGGTGCCTGAAAACTCTTTTTAGGTTTCATACATGACATCCAGTTCCCAAATCCTGGACTGTTTGACTTGGTTCACCCTAGTCGTTAGTCCTGGTTGCCCCTTTGTTAACAGGGGTCGTTGATACTTGGGTTTGAAATTTCCACCTTTCTACCCTAGAACCGATAACTAGGCCTGTTTCTACCATAACTTCCAAGTATGGTTAGCCAACGTGCAATGGGTGCAATGATTGGGTTTCTTTCGTTCTTCAATTTTTGTCATCAGGAATTCCTTTATGAGCTTCAACCCAATTTGTATGCACAACCTTTACTTCAGCGGGGGCTTGTTTACCCTTTCTCAGCTTGTTTTTTCCATTTGTAGGCAGTCTTTTCAAATGTCCTATAGGTTTTTCGTTTCTTATTTCCTGCAGTGGTCTTGCTAGATTACGATTCCTCCTCCTGCTTGCTTTTCTGGAAGTCATTTATTCACTGTGTGTTTTTTCTGAATAGCCCTTTTTGTTCAGGGAACGATTATTCCGCTTTAGTAACCCTGCGTACTGCTTTTATCCATTCGCTATCCAAGTCATGATTTTCATGTGATAGCGTACGCATGGCTTTAATTGGAAGTTGCCGCTGAATTCTAGTTCTCCAAGCGAGCCCGGATACTTCTGTTAGGCACATAACTCCCACAAGGGCCCAGAGGAGCAGTTTGAGAGCTCTGGGCTTGAAACTCCACCGGCTAATACCCACCTCCAGCCCCGACGTTGGCCCCGGACGACAGCACTGGCGCCTTGTGCAGTTGCTCACAATCATAGATAGAAGAAATATTGGAGCACCTCTCGTAACACCGTATACGTCGTCGCCGTCCGTCCGACCGGATCCTGACCGCAGGGTATATAAGAGGGCATCTCTGGCTACGCCTGGGAAAAGGAACCAAGCGATTTAGTAAAGAACTCGCGGAGTTACATCCCGTTGAAGTCAAGGGACCAAAACAATGTCCGGAAGCC
>QFET01008311.1:0-25851 GCA_003316355.1 Tuber calosporum | reverse complement strand
ATCCTGTCCGCAGGGTATATAAGAGGGCATCTCTGGCTACGTCTGGGAAAAAGAACCACGCGATTTCGTCAAGAACTCGCGGAGTTACCTCCCACTGAAGTCAAGAGACCAAAACAACGTTCGGAAGCCTAGGAGGGAGTGGTATTCGGGCTATCCCGTAGAGAATAGTACTGAACCCCAAATGAATGCCTATCATAGGCAAGCAAGCCTATCGGAAGATGTCGATAAGGAGAGGCAGTCCAGCACGAATTGGTATTGGTCCGATCGTCAAAGACTAGTCATCCTGAAAGCTAGTGGCAAGACCGGGTGATCCGGAACGAAGCCGTATTGGTCGACAACCAAGTTGGCCCCTTGGTGTTCTAAGAAACTATTGGCAAATTCCAAACTGGACGGCCATAGTTTGAACAGCAGGACGACGGCTGTTATCTCTTACCGTGAAGGTGTGAACACCCTCGGAGAAAGAAGAGCTCTGATCACGCCATTAGCTGTGCGGGAAAAAAAAAAATCTTTTAGGGTCAAAGGGGGTTCGCTGTTGGATTTTGTGGTGAAAATTGTTAGTAGATACTTGGTTGTATGGAGAACGGATGTAGTCCGCGAACACTCAGACGCGGGATATAAATATCGAAGTGCCTCCCGAGCTTTAGCTTAAGGAAGCAACGGAGAAGAGATCTTATCAATGTCATACGTTCCACCTTGAAATCTTGAGCCTTCCTAGACAATCTCTGTCTACGATTAGATTTCTTAAGCCTAGCCTGATTCGCTTGACCTTAGAATCGGCTACCCTTAACAAATGAATTGGGCCTTCATCTATAATATTACTTACTGATTTCCTATGCAAATTCAATTTTGGGCAACTCGAATCCCAATTCTGCAACTCAGTCTTCAAATGTAAGGGTGAGTCTGGTTGCAACGTCAAACCTTCATTATATCCCTGACTATAGTGGTTTGCCACAAACCTGTATTTTGCTTTGAAGTTGTATGTCTGGTTAACACCTAAACATGATAATGAAAATGCAAAAATAATGTCATAGTGAAGGTTAGAGAAATACTGGTCAGATCAATATTTTCCAAACCTACAACATTGGCGATTCCTAACCCATCTATGGCACCCTTTTAAAATCCACAAACCACTTCTTGGAACTAAGACTCAGTGTCTTTCTTGGCATTTCATTGAAGGTGACCAGATAGGCTACTGTGACATAACATGTAGCCTAAACAATTAACTTGCCATTATTGTAGTTTCTCATTGCAACCCTCATTTCCTATTATGAAGGTTTCGAAACGCCTTGGTAACTAGAAGCGCCCTAAGCCATACATGGTCCTATCACTTTCTCAATAGAGATCCTGAGTATCAATTTTAGAAAGGAGAAGACCTGGGATATGGACCTGAAGAGAATGTATTATCCTGATAAGAATTGTTTTTGATTTTAAGGATACATAGCTAATAGTCAAGGATAAGAAAACTATTATAATAATTACTTGCACTTTTGACAAAAATGGATTTTGAATAATTATAGGAAGAGATCAGTTGATGCTAAACAGAAAATATAAGTATAGTCTTTCATTAACAGATTCTAGTAATCAAGAGCTTATGTATATAGGGTAGTGTTAGAAACCTATCGCTAGTCTGCCGGACAGGGCACACTATGTTTCGTACTGCAACAGGTAACAAATCGTTTCGCTTGCCATACCGTTCTTCAGGTCTCGTAGCCTTATGTCGCCTATGGGAACGCTGAGCCCTTTCACTCCTAGCCCTTGGGACTGCTCGTTAGCGATACGTCACTTAATCACCTTTCAGTCAGTGATTGTGGACAGATGTTTATACTAAAAATAAAGTATGATTTAAACTAAGAGGGAAGAAATAATATAGGAAGTGACTCAGGTGGTTGCGTGAAGAGCTATCTACCTGACTCTGGGACCCTCCTAATATAGACGCTCTTCCCACACCCCTATCCCTGGTGACCTTACTATGAGTCACCTCTTTACTATGACTCCCTTGTGAGTTATAGTGTACAACTATCATATGACTCCTCCCGTGAGTCATAGTATACATGCCCCATACTATCGAATACCCATAATAGGTCATGTGCGCTAATTGCGACACATGTATGAAACCCCTGACTCATACCTCTAGTCAGGTGCAAAAATCCAAAGATCATTTGACCTCACAATCGTGAGTCATAAAAACTACATATCAAACTAACAAAATATCATAATCATAAATGATCTCACAAATCGTGAGTCATGTGAAACATTCCATATTGCTATGTCAAGATTTGTGACTATAGCTCCTCTCTCCCCTTAGCTTGAGTCCCATCAAGCTATTCACCAAGTTTCATTACTTGGTTCCCAAGTCTTCTTGCATCCTGACAGAACCTTCTCAATATCTGTTCTGTCAAGTGTAACTGTTTCCTAATCAAATCCATTGTCAGGTCTGCCACTTTAATAGTTCATTTTTGGTGCGCAATGGTGGCTTGTTGCGCTTTGAGGGTCTCCTCTTAGAGTCTAATCGTTCTTTGGGCTTCGTCCAATTGTATTTCTAGACCTGAAATTTTCCTGTGGAGGCATTCAATATCTGCCGGTGTGTGTTGGCTTTCTGTGTCATCGTTTCGGGTTTCTTCGCCCCTCTCCAACCTTCCCATCCTGGCTTTCATGCATTGAGCATCCTTCCTGCTCAGTTCATCTCTTTTTCCCCACGCTTTGTGGCAGTATCCTGCCTGGATCTTCGTATCCCAGTGGGTACGACAATTGTTCCGGTAACACTCTTCCCATCATGTTTCAGCATGTGGTTGTTTTAGCGAGTAACTGGCCACCTCCTTGTCTCCTCTATGGATGTTGCAATGCTCGTCGTAGCATGCTGTCCAGCCTATCGTGATGTGTTCAGATGCCTTTGCCTGTCCTCTACCGTCGCATAACTTGGGCTAGTGGGAATGATTTCTCGCATTGGGTCTCCCTAACCGTCATTCGTTGCTTCTGGTTTGATTTCTTCCCTGCTTTGGTTTATCTCAGTATCGTTCAGGAAAAGTGTGCGATTGCATTTTCCACGTGTTCTAAGCTTTCCGCTGGGTACCAAACTTTATTGTGATCCGGAGAATATCCTGTCCACTTGGCTCTATACTGAAGTTTTCCGTAATGTAGTTGTGAGTCGACTATTTCTTCTAGTTTGTATTCTGTCTTGCCTTCAATTTTGCTTAGTGGTAGTGGTAACTGGATCTGTGATGGGAATCTTTGGTCTTGGTAGAGTTCGAGCAGAGAGATGTTCATGGTGTTGTATATTCTTATCGATGGGGGAAAGTCCAGCTTATATTCACTGTTCCCCACTCTTGCCAAGATCCTGAAGGGCCCCATCTTTCTTTAATCAGGTTTCTTGGATGGTCTTGTAGTCCTTACATTCTTTAGTAGGAACCATACCATGTCTCCTGATTTTAAATTCGGATCGGGTTTTCTGTGTCGATCGTAATTTCTATATGCCGAAGTTGTGTGGCAACTATTTCCTCGTGTATGGTTTTGTGCCATTGGTTCATCTCGTTTACCGGTATCTTCTGATCCGGTATTAGATGACCACATGCATTTTGTTTCAGGTGTTGTCCGTAGATTGCAAAGAACGGTGTTGTCATAATTGTTTCATGTTGACCGTTATTGTATGCAATCTCCACAAAAGGTAATAGTTCGTTCTAATCATCCTGTTAATAATTAACGTATGCTTTCCGGTATTGTTCCTGGATCGCATTGGTTCCTTCAGTATGTCCATCCGTTGCGGTGGTAAGCTGTACTCAGTTTCCTTTCGATTCCCAACCTCTGGGCTGTCTCCTTCTATAGGTCTGAGGAGAACAGAGTTCCCCTATGGGTCATGATATCATGCTGTAGTCCATGTAGCCAAAAGATTTCTTTTGTAAAGGTTTGTGCGAATTGTTTTGTACTCATATCTTTCCAGCATGCAATAAAATAGCTCATCTTGGTAAGCCTGTCGATGACTACTAGGATAGTGTCGTAACATAGCGTGATCTGAGTTGGACGTTCTTAGTCGCAAATGGGCTGTTTGAGTGTTCTCCGAGATTGTACAAAGTCAAAATGTGCGGTTTCCATATAGTTTCTATACCATGTACTGGACTTGTATTTTTTCCTGCAGTACAGGCACTGGGACTCTTGTACCATTGTGTAAGAAATTAGTTTTAACGGGAAACAGCACAACGAAGACGTGAACAAACCAAACTTACTTTCAGGACTGGTCTGACCTTGTACTTAAACACGTTTGACAATCGGATAGCTAGTTTCTTGACTGGAGCTGCACTTTAGAGATAGATGGTACGGGAGAAGGTACCAATTGAACGAAACTCGTCCCACTAGATCTTAGAGTTAGAGATATGGCAGGGGGAGAAAAAAAAATCGAAAACTATCCAGATACACGGTATGGCCCGTGGGCGCTGCTGTGTATTTTCTCACCTACCCCTGAGCAAAATTGTAATGAGGGCACAGATCGTGTCCGTTCTTCGGCCCTAAACTCCCTCCCCACAACCTAACCCAAACTAGGCCCAGGGCTTTTTATCCAGAGAACATCTCCCCTTGATGATCTATATTTATCGTAGTACAAATAATGAGAATTTATCTTTGAAATCCTGAACGTTGTTCGGCTCATTGCAGACTTTGAAAATACTAAACATCATGTCAAGTGCCTATACGTGAATTTCCCTTATCCGAACCTATACCAAGACAGCAGGGGTAGTCCCCAGCCCAGCAATCACATCGCCGTACCTCAATCCTCACTTGAAAAGCTTGTTCATGTTTGTTTGACTTACCTTTCAAGTGTACAAGCTTACTTTGTAACCTTATTATAACTGTACACCTGTACTATTTTGTACAGGCTCAGAAGAATGTGCAACATTCAAGATGTGACATTCAACGGTCTCTTTCAAACTTGTCAGAATCACTAGAAGTCTTGATATAGCGACAAACACCTTGAATAGTACTTTCTTCCTTGTTATATAGACCCGCTCTACCCTGCCCTTTCTCTTTCTTCTTCTTCATTCACCAAATCCTCTAGCAGCCTCTAAACGCCCTTTTCAAGCCTCAAACAGGGACTTTTGTCTTTACAACAACATCTTATACTGCCGGTACGGTAATTCTTTTGCGCGATCATAAAGTCTCACTCACACTTCACGCCAACCCACAGTAAGTTTCATACATCGTTCCTAATATCTAAAATGAGGCGTTCTCAGGCCTTTCATTAGCTACCATATACTGATCGCTGTGTGCAGAATCACTTACCGTTGAAGCCCTCAGTCACTTCTCCCGGTAGCTTTTCTAGTGTAGCTTTGTCATCCCGGGCATCTTTTTTAAACCCTCGCTCGTCCCAGCGAAAAATCTAGTCACGGTAGAAACAACCGTTTTCAACCCCATAAAGGTAAGTTTATTACCCGATTCATCTCCCTATGCTCTTTCTCTTCCTTCCTCATCCCCTAAGAACAAACAAACACAAACCTCTGAAGGCCTTGTTGATCCTGTGCACAGCTCGTATGGGCTACTCTCTGACTTTTCTTCATGGGAAACAATAACTAATCGCTACTCTCGAGATATATTAGTGGCTCCCCATTTTCGGCTACGAATCTTCTTAAAGTTAGTCCCCTGCGCGTCCTATCGGGACCTTTCCCAAGATAGATTAATTACTGATGACTATTCGCTAGATCTCCGGCAATTTTCCGTCCTCTTCTGCCCGCCAAGAACATCCTTTCTTAATTAAGGTTAGTCCTCTATGCGTCTCATTTGCTCCTTTTTACGTAGAATCTGATTGGTTGCTAGCATGCCACGTCCCACTACTGCCGAGTTCCGTACTTAGTTCAATCTCAATGGTGCTGGAGGCACTGTCGCTGGGAGTCGATACCGTACCTTTCGGACGTTCATTCTGGGGAAGGACCAGGAGAAGGGTATCACCAGCCGTAGACAGGCCGGCGATATCCTCTGGGGTCAACTCAGAACTGGGCTCGTTGCCCACACTACCCTCCAAGGCTATCAGGCCAAAGTCAATTCACCCCAGAACGGTCCATATCAGGCATTACACATCGCCCTGGACACCCTAATCATTGACATGCTGAAGAAGGCAGTCGAGTCTCGGAGGAATGCCAGACTCAATTCCCATGATGAGCACGCCGATGAGGATGAGGACGCCAGCGGTGCTTTGGGTGCCGGATCGGGGGGTGGAAGGGACGTTGCTCGTCCCCAATGAACTCTTCATGAAGAGAGACCGGTGCACATAATATTCATTGAGACGTCAGGTGCCGTTGCTGGGCAGGGTCGCCAGCTGCCCTGGGTTGTGCACGGTGGAAATACGCCAAACAAGACTTGGCTGGCGATCCTCTGATACTACACTTTGCAGGAGCTAGGCGAAGCTGCCTGTCGGCACCTGGATAATCAGGAGCTCCCTCGACCGTTCATTAGGATTCTTCGCGACATTCAAGGGATGAATGTCACCCCCGATGCTGCTGACCAAATCGAATTGATCGACGACGAGCAAGTTAATGCCTAGCTTCGTCTCTCTCGGTGCACCACCTTCACAGTTGCTTGCTTCCTCCACCGCGATCCTGCTGTTCCTGCCGACGGTGGCGACGCCGTTCGTCCCAATACACCTCTTGATGGTGGCAATCAGCGCTATCTCGACCCTGGCCAATTCAACGTCGCTGAGTTCTACACAGAGCCTGATTCCGACTCTGATGTTCAGGAGCACGTTGGGCGCCGTGCAAAGCTCAGAAATGACTTTTCCAGGTCTCATGCTGGCTGGCAGAAGAGGATTCTGAGCAATGATCGGAAGGTCATTAGGTGCCAGAGGCACTCCCGGGAACTCATCTCTCTCGCTCGTGTTAAGCAGTGAGCAGGTTATATGAACTTTTAGGCTCGACAAGATGTCCCAAATGTGGCTCTGCCTCCGGGCGTTCCACCTCCCGGGTGCGAGGGGACCACTTGTGGGTGGCGATGGCGATGGCGATGGAGACAGAGACGGGGATGGGGGTAATTAGGACGCTCTGGGTCTTCTAGGGTTTTCGGTTGGGTTTCTTTGTTTTACTGGGTTTCTTTGGTTTTGTTTTCATTTCTATCGGCTACTTGGGGGGTCTCCAAGGCTAATTTGTACCTGGCTGCGTCTTCTTTGGACCTTCGGATCGCGGTTCATTTGTTCTATGAACCTTTTTACTCCCGCTCCAACCTGTATCTCTTCGGCGCTTGTTTTCTGGAGCTTATTTGTTTGTGCCAGGGTACGTCTTCTTTGGGCCTACGGGTGTTTTTTGTTTCATGGACTTTCCTACTTTTGCTCTAACTTGCATCCATTTGGCGACAGTTTTCTAGAGCTTGTTTGTTTGTGCCGGGCTACCTCTTATTGTAGCCTGCATATGTGTTTTCATTGGTTTCATGAGGCTTTCTTATCTTTTTTTGCTTTTTTGCTTCTATCTGCGAATCATATTCTTAATCCTGTCTACGCTGTTTTACAGCTTCTCTAAATCCTATCCTGCAGTCCTAGATTTTAGTATTCTTAGTAGTTTTATTTTTTGAATTTAGCCGGTGAGATATAAAGGTTTTGTGAAACGCTAAACATCCACTTTCTTCTTGATCTCGTCCTAGTATGTATAATCTAATCTTTTGGAAATTATAAGTTATGCTCGTTAAACCAAGTGACCAGGCATATAAAATCCTGTCCCAGCAATCCCGAATAGATAGTCTCTATCAGGCCTGGAGCCATCCGTGCAAGTAGTAATTGAGACGTTCGGCGGCCATAAGGCTATAGCGTGGACTGGGTCCATGCCAATAATTTACACGGACCTTGGGCCCAAGCCAAATCTGTGCTCTAGAATATAGCTCCTTCGTCCGCGGGGGAAGCTGTGAGTTCATTCATCACTTGGAGACCTTTCACTCATCAATCCAATTCCTCCACGCACTCTAAATATTTCATATACACAAAATTATGACGGGAAATACAAACAGAGGTGAGTACTGCCGTTCAGAGGCCAAAATGAGCTCACCCGAAACTTTTTATATAACACTTGACTACGGTACCAGTAGTCCCCGAGCTCAGCCATGATCATCGAGATCTTCTGTATCCTTTGTAGAGAGTGGCACGCCAGCACGGGATAGACAACGACCCGTTAATTCATTTGTTGTGGAAGAGGAGCTTACGGAAGTTGATGAGGATGATGTTCCCATTCATCCCAGAAGGCTCGAAAAACGTCCAGCAGAACCACTGGTGGAGCAACAGCCACGGAGGATAAGGAGCCGCTTGAGGTTTGTGAGTGAATACAATAACTTTTAAAATTGCATGCTAATAAGGAAGAGCACTGAGGACTCCCCATCACCGGCTCAAAATGGCCCTTCACAAGGGCTTTCGTCACAGCAGCAGGCAGCACAATTGCATTTAGGCCATCTCAGAGCAGATTGGTCACACCTTTCACCCTTTGATGCTGTAGGGGAAGGAATAGTCCCGTCCTATTCGGAGCGTCGTATGGCTAATCTGGACCCTCCGGCCTCTGATATTGCAGTCCCGGTAACCGTATCATCAAAAAGTAATACCTTGCATGGGGAAGAGAGGATAATCTTTTTGAACGCAGCTAATATGGTACAGTACCACACAAGGTTTGTTAATCCCTTTGTAAAGCCTGCCGAACACGATACGCTTCTCAAAATCTATTGGGTAAAGGCAGCTACCAAGTTGGGTTGAAGAGACATAGAGATCGGGAATTCGGCAATGACTTTTGTAAGTCTTATGAATTTCTCTGAACATCCCCATTGGGACAGTGAACGGCTAATTAGATACATTTAGTTGAAATCGAGGCAGTCCAGTGCCTGGTCACACTTAATTTCAGAGTCCAAAAACATGGTTGAGGACCTTTATGACTTCGCGCATAAAACACGGACCGATATAAAGGTGCGGGTTACCTATTTGCTGGAAAATGACCGGTTCACATGCTATCCAAGCAAACAAGAGGTCAGTAGTACGCAGATCGTCCCCAATCAGACGTGAAAAGGCTTACCAAGGCAGGAATGTGGTTTCAGGTTTGCTGCGCCGGAGATAGCAAAACTATTATTTTATAACTGGTACCGGGGTAGGAGAATGCGTGGGAGGACCGATAAATCATTTCTTAATCGTACTAACGACGTCCTAATGTGCCTTACAACAGCCTGTATGTATGATGCTTTGAAGGCTTGGAGTTCCGGATCATTTGTTCAGCCCCCAGATTTCTCAGCTCTGACAGCACAGAGTTAGTTATAACCTTTGAAGGTCCAAATAAGACGTTCTAAAGGTTATCGTACTCAACGAGAAAATTTAGATGTTTATCTCCAACAGCGTGCAACCTGACAAGGGCTGCCCCCAGAGGTGAGAAGGGAACTCATGGAAGACACAAAAAAGCGCATCAAGAGGATGCTGCGGGATAGAAGGTTTGTTCAGGATCAGTAGTCTCGCACCCCACTTGAGGATAAGGAAGCCGTGGCATATATGGAGTTGGAGATTTCAGTGGATGAGGAAAGCGAGGTGGAGGACAATAATTCAGATCCTGAAGATGGGGATGAGGTTGAGGCTCTAGAGGCGGGGTGGGTTGAGGACGAATAACGTCCTATTCGGAATAAATGTAGTATTAATATAAAATAAAGAAATAATTGGAAATATTTTTCGATTTATAATCTAGTACTTAAAGTTAGACTACAACCCAATTGGAAAAATTAAAGCTCAGTGAAGGTCGCGTAGAGCCGGGCAAAGGCCCCGAAGAGCCGTGAAGAAAGCACGAGTACGGTGTGAGAGTGAAGGAATGCGATGAGGCAATGGTGCTGCGACAAAGAAAGAAATTTAGGAATCGGATAGTGTTATCATAATACTGTGGGTCGAGCAGTCATAGGGCAGAGTTGAGAAGTGGAGGGCTGGACGCGACAGCAAGCATCATAGATGAAGAGACGAGTGACAGCGGGAAAAGGACTAGATTCCTCCACGTAACTATTGAATACGCAAGGAGAAGTGGTGGTGTAGAATTGGGTCTAGGTGTAATGGTGTAGGGAAGGGGAGAAATAAGCGAGGGTAGCGAGGAGCAAGAAGACAACAAGAGGAGGTGAGTTTGAGAAGTTCAAAGGCACAAAGGGTTTGTATATAGCTGGGCGTAATAGGGATGTGTGAATCAATGCTGGGGGGAGCGCATTTAGGCCGTTGGGAGGCATAATTGAGTCGTGGGGCAAGTGTCTATAACGGAACAATCCAGGGGGAGGGTGGTAGGGCCGGATAAACTAGGTTGGATGATTCAAAGCATGATTGGACCGTGCAACAGCTCAAAAGGGACGGACAACGTCCTGAGTAAGCCGGATGGTAACGAACACAGTGGGTAAAAAGAAAATACCGCAAAACCCCGGAGCTATCAGGAGTTGTGGTGTCATGGATACAAGATACAACAACTTGAGTTTTATAATTTGGCCCCCCATCCCTCACATGCCTCATGAGGGATAGGGGGAAAAAGCTGACTTTTGCTGATGTAGGTCGGCCCAGTCGTCTTGTTGATAGTTGATATAGGCTCATAGGTATTGTTCTAGTATCCCATTTGTCCTCTAGGTTTGTCCATCGCTCTGAGGATGGAAGGCGGTACTCAACCTCATTTCTATCCTTAATGATTTCGTCGTTTCTCTCCATAGTTCCGATGTGAACTAGGATCCTCGGTCTGTGATAATATCCTGTGGTAGTCCATGTATTCGAAATATTTCCCTTATGAATATTTGCACAAAGTCTTTAGTATTCATGTCCTTGTTGCAGGGTATGAAGTGACTCATTTTAGTTAATTGGACGATTACTAGCAGTATGGCGTCATAGCCGGCTGATATCAGGAGGTCACTGATATAGTCCATTGCTATGGATTTCTATGGTTGGTGTGGTGCTTCGTTTGGCTGCAGTAGTCCACATGGTGCATGCCAGATTGCTTTTGTCCTTTGGCAAGTATCGCAGATTTTGACATACCTTTTGATATCGTCCGGCATCTTTGGCCAGTAATACTATCTGGCTAGAAGGGCGGTAGTTTTGCTTGTTCCCCCATGGCCGGCTGTTGGTGGATCGTGGGTTTGTCATATTATTGTTGTCCTTATCGCGTCCGCTTCTGGGACCCAAATTTTCCCTTGAAACCAGAGGTATCCCTCCTTCCATTGGCATGCGCAGAGTGCTACTCCTTTCATCTCCTTGTCTCCTCTTGCCAGTGCATCGTGGATTGCCCTTATCTGTATATCAGATTTGCATGCTTCTCAGATTCCTGTGTCTTCTTCTGTAAACTTCTCCACTTCTATTGCTTTAAAGTAGTGTTCCGTTGGTACTAGGATTCTGGGTTTCTGTTGAATCCTCTCCTCATTTTTCCCTGAGATGTCTTCCACTCTTCTCGTTAGGGATTCTGGCTTTTCTCCTTATATCCCATGTCGGTATTGTACTTTGATGTCGTAATAGTTACGGGTTTCGCCCTAGCAAATTTGCCGGTGGTTGAGTTCTTTTGTAGTGGTAAAGGGTACCAGGTTCTTGTAGTCGGTAAGTATCGATACACGATGTCGACCCCTTTTGCATCTCTTCTCCATTATTAAAGAGCTTGCACGATTGCTAATAGTTCTTTGTCATGTATGTCGTAGGTGCATTCTGCAGGTGACATCGTATTGGAGCGGTATGGCACTGCTCGCCATTATACATCCTCCCCTTTTTGTGATAATATGCCGGAGCATACATACTTTGAGGAATCAGTTTATATCATGATCTCTTTGTGCAGATCATAATGGACCTGGAGTGGTGCAGAAGTTAGGCATCGGCACAGGTAATCGAAGGCCTGTTGTTGGCAGTCCGTCCTGTTCCATTTGACCTCTTTCTTGGTGAGCTCATATAAGGGTTTGGCTATACTGCTGAACCCTTCTATGAATCGCGGATAGAAGTTGCAGAATCCCATAAAGTATTGTATGCCCTTCTTCGTCTCTGGTGGTTTCCATTCCCATATTGCTTCAGTCTTGATAGGATCGACACTGACTCTGTCTCTATCGATGTTGAATCCCAGGTATTCTATTCGTTCTTTCTGAAATTCACACTTAGATGGTAGGAGTGTGAGTCCTACCTTCCGAATGTCTTCCATGATATTTCTAACATGACCTAGGTGTTGTTCAAGGTTCTCCGAGTATATCAGAATATCGCCTAAATAGACAATACAATTGATATCTAGGAAGCGGCTCAAGATTCTGTTGACACATCTCAGGAAGGCTGCTGGGGCATTCTTAAGTCCAAAGGGCACGACCGTATATTCGTAGATTCCGTATTTTGTCGTAACTATTGTTTTCCATTTGTCTCATTCTTTGATACTGATATTGTGGTAGGCATTTCGGATATTGAGTTTGGTGAATATTTTGGCTGTCCTCAGCCTATCCAAGGCTTCCCATATAGAGGTAGCAGGTATCGGTCCCTTTTGGTGACTACGTTGAGTCCTAGGAAATCCACACATAGTCGTAGTTTGCCATCTTTCTGCTAGACAAATAGGATTACTGATCCTCTGTTCACATAAGAATCACCGATGCAGCCTCGGTTTTTGTTGACACGAAGGTATTCTCTTTGTTCTTCCAGCTCTCGTTCTCCCAATAGGTAGAACTTTCTTGCTGGTACCATTTCTCCTTTCTTTAGGTTGATTTCTAAATCAACCTTGGCCGTGTGTGGTAGGAGCCATGTTGGTGGTAGCCGTGTTTCTTCTTCCTCCTTGAACATGTCGAAGTGTAACGACCCCTAGATCGGTTGGTATAGCTTACCAAACCTCAGCCTAGCCAGTGGTCCAACTAGGACGTGGACAGGAACGGTACCAGACACCTGCAAAGTGACATAGCAACCATAAGTACCTTTCATGAAGAAAGTGTACTTAGGTACCTAGTTAGATAGGGTAACACAGCAAGGCCGGGTAACCTTGGTGCACACTTAGGTAGGGTAACCCCGCTAGACAGGGTAACCCGGAGCTACAGTCAGGTAGGGTAACCCTCTTGAGTAGGGTAACCCGGAAGCATGGTTAGGCAGGGTAACCCTTTAGATAGGGTAACCCATCTCCTCGGTTAGGCAGGGTAACCACTTAGGCAGGGTAACAGGGAGCCCTAGGAAAACACGGTAAGCAGTGTAGACGCCGCCGGGCGTGCTACATTCATTTAACCAGATATTTCTAGCTTGTGGAATCGCGTGTAACAAATAGGTCAGTTACGCGGAACCTTGTGGTGACGGAAAGGGGCGTTGCACAGACTTCCGCAGCGATTTGCACCATGATAGGACCCAGTTACCCTACCATGGGGATCGCGGGTAGAATTGTGGACCTCAAGTTACCCTCCCCTAACGTTACGCGAGACGCGAAATCCTGCTACAAGTACCCCAGGGTCGTTTGAGTGATTTTGGCGCGTCCAACAACCGCTTGCGGCTCCCACGTTCGCCCCTTGAGCCGGGTGGGAAAGGGTGACAGTTGGTAAAAGCCTAACAAAACTGAGAAACCGAAGGTGGCAGCGTAACCCAGTATACGTCACTGCTGTCCTTCCGACCAGAGGCTGTCCGCAGGATATATATAGGGGTGGGCGACGGCCGACCGGGGCAAGTCGTTAGTATTGACATCAGATGGCCTTCCGAGGGTACTCTAGGTGCCTATAATCCCTATGCGAGGTATGGGGGTCCCCCGGAATAGCTAACTGAGAGTCGGGGATAAAGGGAAGTTTGTCCGGATAAAACTCTACTACTTACACAACGATAGCCCAGGCGCTATACCATTACTGAGGGACGTTACAGGACTCTAAGAGGCATTCAGTCTTATCACGGCTAAGGCGATCCCTGAACGGTTGGCTATAGGTAGCGCCTATTTAGCCAACTCAGTAAAGACACTTACCGGGGGAGCTATGCAGTCAAAAGAAAAGCTGCCGATAGGCCAAGTAGACACAGTTGACTGCAGTGCTTGTATAGACGGGAAAGGCCATAGGGCTACTGAGTCTCATACCTACGTTTGGGTCCAAAGTCGGATTGTCAGTTGGCCATTAAGTAGACGGCGATCGGAAAGGCTTTTCTCTCCGGCAGGCATAATCAAAATGCGTTACAGAAAACCTTTATGATTGAACGGACTCAACTTACCCGAGCGATCCACAGGCCCTGAAGTTAATTCCGGAAGGGCCATGTGTCAGATGATCCCTGAGTGGAGAAGGGAGCTCTTTTAACGGTCGGAATAGGATTGGGTGTCGTTGGCTTTATAATTCTGCTTAAGTAAACGCGAACAGCACTCTACTCTGATAAAGTACTATCCTCTCGAGAAGACTTGAATTGAGTGAAGCTCTGGCTTAAAGATATTAAGTTTTATCATTTGATTCAATAATTTTATCTTTACCTTCTGTGAGCGTTGCGTTGAGTCCTTTGGTGCGGTCGCAACCTTAGGATCCATCTTCCTATAGGGTGCTCCCGTTACAGTATATCGTTAAGCTCTTCGCTTAACTCTATCCAGAGAATTGTTGCTCCTAGAGACCCCTTTCTGACATTTATGAGTACTTGTAACCTTGTCAGGAACAAGTAGCCCAGGGTGGAAAGTATTCTGTCTGAAATGTCTCTTAGGCGTTCACAACGGACTACCGTCCCTCCCACTCTGGGTCCCCTCTTGGACTACGATGTTATCGCAGACCTAAGGGGCCTGGGTTGGGAGGCGGTTACGAAGTTGATTGAAGCGGCACCCATTGAGGTGCCTGAGAAATATCAGACCATGGTGGTCCCCCATCCTAGGGCACTTATGGAATCCATGACCCACAATCCCTCTGTGATGGTACCTGAGGTGGTCCCTGAAGGGGTTACTTTTGAACGTTTTATCCACGAAGTCTTTGAGAATTACATCCTACATGAAGTAGGCCATAGGTTCGTGGAAGCCCAGTCCCAACTCGAATGCTTTGTGGAGGCAAAGCAGACCTATTTTCAAGAGAAAATGGTCAACATGGCCACTGACTGGGTAAAGAAGGTAAAGGATGCCTATCGCCAGCAGGTCATGACAGCGCAAGCGCTGAAGGGTCGCCTAAAGGCCCTCCAGTGGGCTGTGAGTCAAGGAATCAGCATTGATTCCGAAAATGATGTGATTATGGAGCAAGCTCCTCCGCTTCCCCTTGTCCGCACAGGACCGATCAGTTTTGCCCCGCACTTTGCGGAAGCTATGGCAAATGTCACTTGGCATGAGCATTTAACGCCACATGCCCGGGAAGGTTTGGGACTTGGCCTCACTCCAGGCACATCGCGGGTATCCCCTTTCGCCCTCGCTGTTGAAGCCCGCCTAGCCCGCCGATCTCCGAGCACTTCTGGCTCAGGCAGGGTGCGGAGGTCTTCACGCCTCGCAGGGGTAACAAAGGACAAGAGACCCGCAAAACCTAAAACTACGACCGCCGTTGCAGCCCTTCCGGCTGAGCCATCAACGCCAACTATAGTTTTAGAAGCTGAGCGACCATATGCGGTGGCAGAGGCAACTCCCTTGCCAGCCACGCCACAAAATCCGGCACCGCTTGTCCTTCTGACAGCACCGCCGGCTCTAGCCAAACCCACGGGCAGCGCCAGGAGGACTGGGTTTCCAGGGGTAGAAGCGCAGTCGGCTACGGCTTATTGTTCTCCTACTTGTAGGATCGAGGGAAGACCTGATGGGAATATTACTTTTCACCATAGCCCGCCATGTACGAAAGGGACCGTTGAAACCATAATGCAAAATCCCAAAGGTCCGAAGCTGAAAAAGACCCATTGTCGTTTCTGTGGTTCGGAAGACCATACGGATGTTGGAGCTTGTCCCCGCTTCCAACAGTTAGTTCAGAGGGGAGTGGATAAGGTCCTTGCTACTAAAGGTCCTCCATCCCCTGCACCTCACACAAGACTGTTTTCCCCTCCGGAAGCTTCTCTCGCAGAAGCCAGTCACGAAAGCTCAGAGGAACGCTTTAGCGGATATGAGGAACCATTGGGACTCCGCAGTGGAAACACTGGTGGAGATGGTGGTAGCAAACCACCAGGTGGTGGAAGCGTCTGCGAAGCAGGAGAACAGGGTGATTCCGACTCCACGAGCAGTAGCGACGAATCTTCCTCCTTCCTCCCCGATCTCAGTAGATTTCTGGGCCGACGCAAGTCGCGCTGGAATGATGCTAAGAAGCGACGGTATGATGAGCGGTGTCAAGCCTTGACGGACTTTCTTCGAAAGTTCAACAAGAAATCCCATACTCGGCAGAAGAAGCCTGAGATATTGGGGATCAAGGGGTTTAATGGAGACCCAATTGACACACAGCGATTCATCCAGGATGCGGAGATTAGGTTTGACTATAATCGACACTGTAAGCTGTCTGATATAGATAAAGTCAGCCTGATCATCGCGCTTCTTGAAGGGGCCGCAAAGAAATGGTACAACAGCATCCATGTGCACATTAGCTAGGATGCCGCTCAACGGGCAGGAGTGACCTTTAACCCAAAGCAAGAGTTGCGCACTTGGGGAGGCTTCCGAAAACACCTAGAGTCCAGTTTGGGTGGTCGCTCAGATCGGGATCGTGCTCTTCGTGATGGAATGGTTTGGCTATGAAGCCAGGAAAGGTGGACCAATTTGTCGATGAACTTATTTGCTTAGCCAGTGCGTTGCATTATGACGCGGTAGTAGTGAAGGACAAGGCCTGCATTGGCATGACCGCTGAATTGCGAAGTACTTGGTGTCTGAAAACTCCACACCCGCAAGCATACATCGATTACCTAAACCTGCTTCGTAACACCGGCCATCAGCTTGAAGATGTTGCATCCTTCAACAGAACGGTTGTTAAGGAAAAGCGTACCACCCACGAACGAGGAGATGACAGGTCCACGGTCGCTAAGCGACAACGAAAGAAGGAGCGAGGCCCTGGGAACCGAAATCCCCGGCCTCAAGCGAGCACGGCCAACCCCTTCCGGGTTTAGAAATCAGACTATCAAATCAAACATCGGAATATTCCGACCACTCTGATTGTCAAACGCTGTCGGTTAAAGCAATGTTGGCAGTGTGGAATCCAGAGTCACTTTTGGAAACAGTGTACTGCTCCCGAACCCGTAGTGCAATCAATCAAACCCTCACGCAAGCGGTCTGCTTCTGAGGCTGAGCATTTAGCACCCACGGTATCTAAACACCGTCGCATTGAGGCTCCACCCCCTGTTGTCAAAAGGGTTACCGAGGTCCGCGCCTCTCCTCCGATTTTGAAGGCTGATACCGCTGGAAGTAATTAGGTAAGCCCTTTAGGCAGTGTCTGAGAAACCAGAAAGCTGACTACCACTCTTTGCATTAAGGCGCGGAGGAAAAGGGTAGAAGGAAAGGGAAATTTGACTAGGTGAGTCCGCTCACCCTTACAAAAGAACAAGGCTGATCCGCCACTGTCAGGACAGGGTGGGATTACGGTTTTTCTTTTGTTAAGGTTTTGTGCGGGTTTATTTCTTATTTCCTTTGTTGTTTGCTTTCCTTAGGGAAGACTGATAGAGATGGTCTGGTTCCATTGGGTTTGTTTCACTTATGTATATCAATCAGGCAGGACTTGATTAAGCAATTGAACTTATTTACAAGTTTACCTGAGGAGGGTTAAATACCCGAAATCTCACTGGCGTGATAGTAAACACCCACACTTTATTATATACGTGAGATACATTATGACGCTTAAGTGAACAAAACCTGTTAGCGAAGAAAGACCCGCTAAGCGGCCGAGGCTAGTTGGCCCACCGCCCCACACTTGGTCAATACACGTGAAAGTCCGCTTGGACTTGAATTTCAAGAAGCATAGAAATAGTAAGCAAGCCTTACTTTTGTTGAACAGTGGAGATACGGGTCCCGTGCTAAGTAGCACGTGGGTAAAGAAAGCCCAATTACCATGTGCCCGGCGGAAACATCCGACACCAATCTCTGATGCAAGTGGCAACCAGATTCCAGGGTCCGGGGAACATAACACCATGATGGTGAGAATGAAGATAGGCGACCATGTGAATGATATAAGGTTCGAACTTGCGGATATGCCGGACACCAAGGTAGACGGCTATCTTACGATGTCGTGGTTGAAGGACCACAATCCTGATATTGACTGGGAAACTGGTATTCTGAAGTGGCGTTCAGAAAACTGTAAGACAAACTGTCTTGTTGCTAAGCGACGAATGGAGTTCATTACCAGGGAAGAACTCCTAGCCGAGGACAGTAGTCAGGTATACCTTTTGGGTATGGCAATATATACTGGAGAAGATGGCAAGGACATTAGCGTCAGCCTTCTACCAGAATATAGGGATTAACCAGATATTTTCAGTCAAGAAAATATAACTTCCCTTCCCCAGCATACTGAGTTTGATCACAGGATTGAACTCGAGCCAGGGGCCAAACTGCCATTGGGGCCCATATACCCCCTCTCTAAGCGAGAATTAGATGTACTATATGACTACATCCGGGAAATGGAGGAACAAGGGAAGTTCGGCGTTCTACGTCGTCCGCCAGAGCCCCTATCCTCTTTGTGCCGAAGCCAGATGGAACGCTTCAGTTATGTATCGACTATTGAGGGCTTAACAAGATAACTATTAAGAACAAGTATCCTTTGCCTTTGATGAATGAGCTACGAGGTAGGCTCGGAAAAGCCACAGTGTTCACTAAGCTGGACCTGAAAAATGGCTATTATCTCATCCAGATGGCACCGGATGAAGAATAGAAAACCGCCTTTAAGAGTCGTTATGGCCTGTACTAGTATACGGTAATGCCGTTTGGGCTATGCAACGCACCATCTACCTTCCAGGTTATGATCAATAGCGTATTCAGGGATATGCTTGTTGCAGGAGTCATCGCCTATATGGATGACATCTTGATATACTCAGAGACGATTGAAGAACATGTTTCGTTAGTTCGTCAGGTAATGGAGAGACTGCCTAAGGCAGGTCTTTGCGTTAGCATAATGAAGTCCACCTTCCACCAAAGGGAAGTTGAATTCCTAGGGTATAAGATATCTGAGCATGGGATATCTATGACGACTCGTAAGGTAGAGGAGATCAAGGCTTGGAAGACTCCTCAGAATGTAACTGACGTTCAATGCTTGATGGGCTTTGCGAACTTCTATCGTCGATTCATCAACGGGTTTAGTAAAGTGGCCAAACCTCTAACCGATCAGACCAAGAAGGATGTAAAGTGGGACTGGTCACCTGCTTGTGAGCGGTCATTTGAACATCTAAAAGAGTTGTTCACCACTGGTCCCATTCTGACACACTTTGATGGCTCTCGTCCCACTAAGTTGGAGACCGACGCCAGTGATTTCGCATTGGGTGCTGTGCTATCCCAATTATGTGATGACCAGAAATGGCACCCAGAGGCTTATCACAGTAGGAAGTTCCTGCCTGCGGAGTTGAACTACGATGTTCACGATAAAGAGATGACGGCGATCGTTGCAGCATTCAAGGAATGGGATCATCTGTTGCGCTCGGTGGACGACCAGATTGTGGTATATACAGACCACAAGAATCTAGAGTACTTTAATAGTACCAAAGTCGTAAACCAGAGGCAAGACCGCTGGGCTGAATTCCTACAGCCGTTCAACTTCAAGGTGGTGTACCGAGAAGGCCGGCTTAATGAGAAGGCAGATGCGTTATCGCGGTGTAGGGACTACCGCCCGGAAGGGGGGAGTGATCCTCTACCAAAAACATTTTTTCGGCCTGGGCAGTGGCACATACAGCAGGAACGAGACCTGCTGCACCCACAGATGCTACTTACTTGTCAAGGGTTTCGCCTGCAGTCTGGGTTTCTGACAGCCTTGAGTGCTGCTGCGAAACTAGATCAGGCGTACCTGGTAGTACTGAAGGCAGTGGTTAACAAAAGTAACACTGTGGATGCCCATTTCGCTGTGGAAAAGGACTTGCTCACCTAAAAGAATCGGTGGTATGTTCCGAAAGACGAGGGGCTTAAGCGAACAATCATGGAAGCAGAACATGATTCACGCATCGCTGGACACTTTGGAACATATAAGACAATAGCACGAGTTAAGGCAAACTTCTACTGGCCGAGAATGGAGGAAAACATCACCGAATATGTTCGGACCTGTGATGTATGCCAAAGAAGCAAAACGATCCGGCATAAGAAGTTTGGCTTGCTGGAGCCTATTGAAGTTCCGATAAGGCCATGGAATGCTATTTCCATGGACTTCATTGTGTCATTACCAAACTCAGAGGGATATACAAAGATTTGGGTCATAGTGGATAGATTCTCCAAAATGGCTCACTTTATCCCTTTAGTAACTGAGGTGCCCATAAAGGAACTTGCGCTCATATTTCTGAAGGAGATTTGGCGATTGCAAGAGCTCCCAGATCGATCATTTCTGATCGTGATACCCGTTTCACCTCCAAGTTTTGGATGAGTCTCATGGATCTACTACAAGTCAAACTCAATGTATCGACAACCTTCCATCCGGAAACAGATGGGCAAACTGAGAGGGTTAATCAGACCTTGGAACAGTACCTAAGAAGTTACTGTTCCTACCAGCAAGACGATTGGGCTGCACTGCTACCCTTAGCGGAGCACGCATACAATGCGTCAGCATCCAAGTCGTCGAAGGTCTCACCCTTCGAGGCGAACTACGGGTTTGTGCCACGGACCAATTGGTCCTGGGCCGTGTCTGAACATCAAAGTATACACCCAAACAGTGAACTTGTTGTCAAGGATTGGGAGGGTACATGGCAAGATATTCGAGAGACACTACAAAGGGCCCAGGAACGACAGCGGAAATGGCATGACCAGAAGCGTCTTCCATCACCAGAATATGTCACCCTGGAGGTTGTTGTCCAAGGCAGAGCTAAGAAGGCAGACCGTGTTATGTTGGACTGACGTAACATTCGCACTAAGCGACCTATGGAGAAACTAGACTTCAAGAGATTTGGACCTTTGGTAGTTAAGAGGAAAATAGGGACACGTGCTTATGAGCTACAGCTGCCTGCAAGGTGGACAATCCATCCGGTCTTCAATGTGGGACTTCAGGAACCTTACCGTGAGGATCTGGTAGGCAGACCTGCTAAAGCCATACCAGAACCCGACATCTTTGATTCGGAGCCCAGCTATATAGTAAGAGCCATAGTAGATAGCCGGTGGTATGGAAGTATGAAAACAAAATTCCCACACCGGATTGTACAATACTTGGTGTCGTGGGAAGGGTATGGTAGTGAAGAAAATTCATGGGAGCCGTTTGAGATGTTGGAAGGAACCGCAGGCGAGGCATTGCTGAGTTTTCATGACCGGTATCCTGCTAAGCCAAGGGATCATCTTGTATGAACAGTACCTGAAAAGCGGTTAAGTGGGAAAAAATCAGCCCACACAAGAAAACTAAGTCCGAGGCCAGACTTATAGAAGAGGGGAGTAGTGTAACGACCCCTAGATCAGTTGGTATAGCTTACCGAACCTCAGCCCAGCCAGTGGTCCTACTAGGACGTGGACAGGAACGGTACCAGACACCTGCAAAGTGACATAGCAACCATAAGTACCTTTCATGAAGAAAGGGTACTTAGGTACCTAGTTAGATAGGGTAACACAGCAAGGCCGGGTAACATTGGTGCACACTTAAGTAGGGTAACCCCGCTAGACAGGATAACCCGGAGCTACATTCAGGCAGGGTAACCCTCTTGAGTAGGGTAACCCGGAAGCATAGTTAGGCAGGGTAACCCTTTAGATAGGGTAACCCATCCCCTCAGTTAGGCAGGGTAACCACCTAGGCAGGGTAGCCGGGAGCCCTAGGAAAACATGGTAAGCAGTGTAGACGCCGCCGGGCGTGCTATATTCGCGTTACCAGGTGTTTCTAGCTTGTGGAATCGCGTGTAACAAATAGGTCAGTTACGCGGAACCTTCTGGTGACGCAAAGGGGCGTTATACAGACTTCCGCAGCGATTTGCACCATGATAGGGCCCAGTTACCCTACCTTGGGGATCGCGGGTGAAATCGTGGACCTCAAGTTACCCTCCACTAACATTACGCGAGGCGATAAATCCTGCTACAAGTACCCCAGGGTCGTTGGAGTGATTTTGGCGCGTCCAACACCCCCTTGTGGCTCCCACGTTCGTCCCTTGCGACGGGTGGGAAAGGGTGACAGTTGGTAAAAGCCTAACAAAACTGAGAAAACGAAGGTGGCAGCGTAACCCCGTATACGTCACTGCCGCCCTTCCGACCAGATGCTGTCCGCATGATATATATAGGGGTGGGCGACGGCCGACCCGGGCAAGTTGTTAGTATTGACATCAGATGGCCTTCCGAGGGTACTCTAGGTGCCCATAATCCCTATGGGATGTATGTGGGTCCCCCAGAATAGCTACCTGAGAGTCGGGGATAAAGGGAAGTTTGTCCGGATAAAACTCTACTACTTACACAACGATAGCCCAGGCGCTATACCATTACTGAGGGACGTTACAGCACTCTAAGAGGCATTCAGTCTTATCACGGCTAAGGCGATCCCTGAACGGTTGGCTATAGGTAGCGCCTATTTAGCCAACTCAGTAAAGACACTTACCGGGGGAGCTATGCAGTCACAAGAAAAGCTGCCGATAGGCCAAGTAGACACAGTTGACTGCAGTGCTTGCATAGACGGAAAAAGCCATAGGGCTACTGAGTCTCATATCTAGGTTTGGGTCCAAAGTCGGATTGTCGGTTGGCCATTGACAAGACGGCGATCGGAAAGGTTTTTCTCTCCTGCAAGCATAATCAAAATGCATTGCACAAAACCTCTATGATTGAACGGACTCAACTTACCCCAGCGATCCAATGGCCCGGAAGTTAATTCCGGAAGGGCCATGTGTCAGATGATCCCTGAGTGGAGAAGGAAGCTCTCTTAACGGTCGGAGTAGGGATGGGTGTCGTTGGCTTTATAATTCTACTTAAGTAAACGCGAACGGCACTCTACTATGATAAAGAACTATCCTCTCGAGAAGACTTGAATTGAGTGAAGCTCTGGCTTAACGATATTAAGTTTTATCATTTGATTCAATTATTTTATCTTTACCTTCTGTGAACTTTGCGTTGAGTCTTTGGTGCGGTCGCAACCTTAGGATCCATCTTCCTGTAGGGTGCCCCCGTTACAGTATATCGTTAAGCTCTTTGCTTAACTCTCTCCTGAGAATTGTTGCTCCTCGAGACCCCTTTCTGACATTTATGAGTACTTGTAACCTTGTCAGGAACAAGTAGCACAGGGTGGAAAGTATTATGTCTGAAATGTCTCATACGCGTTCACAACGGACTACCGTCCCTCCCACTCCGGGGCCCCTCTTGGACTACGATGTTATCGCAGACCAAGGGGCCTGGGTTGGGAGGCAGTTACGAAGTTGATTGAAGCGGAACCCATTGAGGTGCCTGAGGAATGTCAGACCATAGTGGTCCCCCATCCTAGGGCACTTATGGAATCCATCACCCACAATCCCTCTGTGATGGTACCTGAAGCGGTCCCTGAAGGGGTTACTTTTGAACGTTTTACCCACGAAGTCTTTGAGAATTACATCCTACATGAAGTAGGCCCTAGGTTCGTTGAAGCACAGTCCCAACTCGAATGCTTTGTGGAGGCAAAGCAGACCTATTTTCTAGAGAAAATAGTCAACATGGCCACCGACTGGGTAAAGAAGGTCCAAGATGCCTATCGCCAGTAGGTCATGACAGTGCAAGCGCTGAAGGGTCGCCTAAAGGCCCTCGAGTGGGCTGTGAGTCAAGGAATCAGCATTGATTCCGAAAATGATGTGATTATGGAGCAAGCTCCTCCGCTTCCCCTTGTCCGCAGAGGAACGATCAGTTTTGCCCCGCACTTTGCGGCAGCCAGGGCAAATGTCTCCTGGCATGAGCATTTAACGCTACATGCCCGGGAAGCTTTGGGACTTGGCCTCACTCCAGGCACATCGCGGGTATCACCTTTCGCCCTCGCTGTTGAAGAACGCCTAGCCAACCGATCTCCGAGCCCTTCTGGCTCAGGCACGGGGCGGAGGTCTTCACGCCTCGCAGGGGTAACAAAGGACAAGAGACCCGCAAACCCTAAAACTACGACCGCCGTTGCAGCCCTCCCGGCTGAGCCATCAACGCCAACCATAGTTTCAGAAGCTGAGCGACAATATGCGGTGGCAGAGGCAAAACCCTTGCCAGCCACACCAGAAAATCCGGCACTGCTTGTCCTTCCGACAGCACCGCCGGTTCCTGCAAAACCCACGGGCAGCGTCAGGAGGACGGAGTTTCCAGGGGTAGAAGCGCAGTCGGCTACGGCTTATTGTTCTCCTACTTGTAGGATCGAGGGAAGACCTGATGGGAATATTGCATTTCACCATAGCCCGCCATGTACGAAAGGGACTGGTGAACCCATAATGCAAAATCCCAAAGGTCCGAAGTTGAAAAAGACCCGTTGTCGTTTCTGTGGTTCGGAAGACCATACGGAGGTTGGAGCTTGTCCCCACTTCCAACAGTTAGTTCAGAGGGGAGTGGATAAGGTCCTTGCTGCTAAAGGTCCTCCATCCCCTGCACCTCCCACAAGACTGTTTTCCCCTCCGGAAGCTTCTCTCCCAGAAGCCAGTCACGAAAGCTCGGAGGACAGCTTTAGCGGATATGAGGAACCATGGGGACTCCGCAGTGGAAACACTGGTGGAGATGGTGGTAGCAAACCACCAGGTGGTAGAAACGTCAGCGAAGCAGGAGAACCGGCTGATTCCGACTCCTCG
Source organism: Tuber calosporum (assembly GCA_003316355.1). Lineage (NCBI taxonomy): Eukaryota > Fungi > Ascomycota > Pezizomycetes > Pezizales > Tuberaceae > Tuber > Tuber calosporum. The sequence goes on along the minus strand of QFET01008311.1, from coordinate 1,184 downwards.
AGCAGTAGCGACGAATCTTCCTCCTCCCTCCCCGATCTCAGCAGATTTCTGGGCCGACGCAAGTCGCGCTGGAATGATGCTAAGAAGCGACGGTATGATGAGTGGTGTCAAGCCTTGGCGGACTTTCTTCGAAAGTCCAACAAGAAATCCCATACTCGGCAGAAGAAGCCCTAGAAATTGGGGATTAAGGGGTTCAAGGGAGACCCACATGACACACAGCTATTCATCCAGGATGCGGAGATTAGGTTTAACTATTATCGACACTGTAAGCTGTCTGATATGGATAAAGTCAGCCTGATCATCGCGCTTCTTGAAGGGGCCGCAAAGAAATGGTACAACAGCATCCATGTGCACATTAGCCAGGATGCCGCTCAACGGGCAGGAGTGACCTTTAACCCAAGCAAGGAGTTGCGCACTTGGGGAGGCTTCCGAAAACGCCTAGAGTCCAGTTTCGGCGGTCACCCAGATCGGGATCGTGCTCTTCGTGAGTGGAATGGTTTGGCTATGAAGCCAGGAAGGGTAGACCAATTTGTCGATGAACTCATTCGCTTAGCCAGTGAGGTGCAAAATGACGTGGTAGTAGTAAAGGACAAGGCCCGCATTGGCATGACCGCTGAATTGCGAAATGCTTGGGGTTTAAAAACTCCACACCCACAAGCATATATCAATTACCTAAACCTGCTTCGCAACACCGGCCATCAGTTGGAAGACCTTGCATCCTTCAACAGAACGGTTGTTAAGGAAAAGCCTACCACTCACGAACGAGGAGACGACAAGTCCACGGTCGCTAAGCGACAACGAAAGAAGGAGCGAGGCCCTGGGAACCGAAATCCCCGGCCTCAAGGGAGCACGGCCAACCCCTCCCGCGTTAAGAAATCAGACTATGAAATCAAACATCGGAATATTCCGTCTACTCTGATTGACAAACGCCATCGGTTAAAGCAATGTTCGCGGTGTGGAATCAAGAGTCACTTTTGGAAACAGTGTACTGCTCCCGAACCCGTAGTGCAATTAATCAAATCCTCACGCAAGCGGTCTGCTTCTGAGGCTGAGCAATTTGGCACCTACGGTATCTAAACACCGTCGCATTGAGGCTCCACCCCCAGTTGTCAAAAGGGTAACCGAGGTCCGCGGCTCTCCTCCGATTTTGGAGGTTGACACCGATGGAAGTAATTAGGTAAGCC
>QFET01008305.1:0-20895 GCA_003316355.1 Tuber calosporum | reverse complement strand
TTTTTTTTTTTTTTTGTGTCGTTTACTCTGCATGCTGCTTGCGTAGGTTCAGAATCTGGTGGCTTTCGTAGTATGTACCTTACTGTCGATCCATGGGGGAGATTTCACACATCATACCTTTCCCCACTGACGGGAGGATTTGGAAAAAAATACACGTCGTGGACATGTCGCGGGGAAGCTCCGGATCAACTAAATGAGCCTTTGGCACTATTGCTATGGCACCGTGGTAGTGTTCATAGGTGTCTGAAATCCACGTGCCTGCGCAGGCACAGAGCGGATACAAGACCTGTATTTTAATTAGCTAAGTCTGGTAACCTGTACACAAGTTAATGATAAACTCGGGATATCGTTATATATGCAACCGGAAACCCCGAGAGCGGATTAGACACTCCGCTGAGATAACCCGAGGAATCACCGAATGTCTGCCAATGGCCAGAGAAACAAATATGTATCGTCATAAGGACTAAGTAGGCAGGGCTCCTGTTTATCCGGGTATCCACGATAAATGAGGGCGATCATGTTCTGCTGGGAATAGAGATTTCGGAACAGACAACGCGGAACGGCTCCAGCAATCAGCTTTCTCACAGAACTCTTAATCATGGCGATGGCTGGCTGTGGACACCCGGATTCTAGAGAAAAATCTTCTTGGACTAGCAAGACAAAGAATTCGATCGCCCCGGAGAGGGGCAATTACAGCAAACGAAGAGCTGGGTGAGAGGGAGTATAGTGCTAAATTCTTCAGCTTTACGGATGAGAACCGCTTAGGCTACTTCTTGAATTGTAATGGCAGTGCTCGCTTCCCGGAACAATTCTTCCGGAGGTATTAAATAATTCTCCCGCGACTTTATCACGTATCCTCAACAAATAGAATACTTCGCAACTATCGAGGGTAAAAGCTGTGCACGTTTTGCCTCCCAATATACTTTCATCAGCTTCCACAGCTGCACCGTCAGCTGGGCTGTTAGCTCAGGCTCCCTAGCCCCTCGAATGTCCCCGTCGGAAATTGGCTCGCCGCATCCTGCGGCAAAGAGCTCCCAGATGTCTAGGCTAATGCCTATATACGATCTAGATCGAGTGCAAACGATCTCAGCAGCAATTTTACTATGGCTGGCCTGTCGGACGATAGGCTCACGAATTTCGCCCAATGTGTTGTCGACGTAGCCAAATATTTGCAGGGTCATGGAGTGAGAAAATTCATGATGCTAAATCTTGCACCAGTTGAGAGAATTTCTCCTTGCTCTCCTCCTGAAGGTGGACGAGAGGGCCCAGCAGGTGTGCGAGCGCTACTGTTATCAATGAGAGACCTCGTTCGAGAAGGAAACGAGATTTTCAAATACAAGATCCCTGCCGAACTGGGCGAGCAGAAGGGTACCAATGTTAGTGATATGGATACACGCGGGCTAGCATGTATCGTACTGCCTGCCAATAGGCCTGGGATGGGATTGACCGCGCCGGGTTAGATGAGGGACACCTAGCATCCGACTCAATGCCTTAACGGGGGTTCGCCATATAATGCTCTAGGGATCAATATCTGCTGTGATGTCAGCGGGATGTGCGGGCTTTGGTCTGCCCCTGAGAAAGCCCTGAGCCAAGGCTAGAACGCTGCAGGTGTGATACATTATTCGTTTCCCTTGTATGATACGACGAACTTCATCCTGCAGAGTGGGTTACGTAGTAGAGTTATTGCGAGGGAGGTGTCCAATGCTGTGCGAGAACAAAACTAGAAAACGTATAACGCACTTCTAGGGGATATATGTACGGTATGATGTTGTAGGCTGCCCAAGCTTCTTCAAGTAGCCTGTTTCTAATATCATCATAAATTCTCACTCGTAGTTAGCACAAATCAAGATGTTTCAGATGAATAACTGTTTGGTCCTACGGTGGCCAAAACGTCTCAGATCACTGCTCACCCTGCGCTCTCGTTTCGTGATATGATACTTGCCCCGCCAGAAGTGCCCGAAAGCATGGGGGCCACGTTTTGTATTGGCGCTCTGTAAGCCACTTTTTACCTGTCTTCGATACGAGTGCTTCTTGCCTAGGCAAGTGCCGGCGCTTGTAACGACTCGGAAGTATGGCTTTGCCCACTGCCGGTACCGTAAGAACCCTTGCGATTCGCCATTTCTATCAGGCTTCTAATCCCTTGGTTCAGAGAGAAAAGCTCCTGCGAGAGATCAACGCTTTCCTGAAATGGTGCAGCTTGAGGCAGATGGACGCATTGGATCTCCAACTGGTACAGTATTCGCACTTCTGTCGGCCTGTCAAGGCGGACCTATCGTGGGCTGGTTGATGGGGGGATTGTCTGAGCGAATCCTAAGAGTTCTTACGGTAATTGTTTTTACGAGAGCTAAACGATAAGATATGGGGTTACTCCACGTCCTTGAACCAGGCGCGACTTGAGCCGGCGGGTGAGGAATTCACTTTTTGCTTGAAAAATAGCCCTATCCATTACCCGCTGATTTTGGCCGTGCCCTGCTGAAGACAGGAGGGCCGATCTGTGGGGTGATGGTGCATGGCTAACCCCGGACGAGAGATGGGATGCCCTGGAATTATCTTCAGACTACGTGCGGTGCCGGGCGTCTGGAATGGACCCGAACGACAACCGGATCCAACAACGGACTGGTTCCGATAACAACTAACGAGTATTAGCTGAGAAGAGTGAGAAGAGTGCAGTAAGTGGGGCATGTTGAAACAGCAAACACACACATACAAATTTGTGCCAAAGGCACTGCATTTTTTTTTCGTATATATTACTAAGCAGGAGAAAAAGTGAACAAGGGTCAGTTTTTTTCTTTCCTCTCCCTCTTGCATCGGAATCCGGCGATAGTCTGCTGTACGAGTACGGGTGATAGCCATCTTACGGTACCTTGTGACATCTGTGATCAGTTCTGGCGTCGGAAGGTTCTAGAATTGCCAGTCCCGCACAGAGAATAGGCATCACAAATGAATCACCACCAATAGGACTGCGAAGACTTGCAAATTTTCACGACTCAAGGATCTCGCGACCCCGAACAGAAGGTGATGATGATGATGATGAGGATGATGATTGTTTTGTTCGCTTCCGAAAAAAAAAGACTCGGAAAAAATCTCCCTCGGCCTACGGTGGCTTAGCCGTACGGTGGTGGAAACGCAGCCGCCGTTATCGCCCCCACGCGGCTAACTTATTTAACGCTGACCCCACGTATTTTCCTTTTTTTTTTTTCCTTCACGTTCCTGGCTCTGCTCAATCACCTACGATACCCCACGGTGAGGGAGAGGACTCATTATATATAACAGAGATGAGGGTTCCCCTTCGGTTGTTGGCTATCCGCACAGGATTGAGGTTGAAGCCTAAAAGTCAAGGTGAGTTATTTTTTATCATTATTTTTCTAAGCCTTCGTTATCTGATCGGATGCCCTGGTCAGTCGGAGCCCCCCATGACTGAGGCTCAACCACGCCAGGCACCGACGACCTTGTCACTCTCTCACTCCCTCACCTTGTGCTTGTGGCAGGCAAGAACTGCGGGGAAAGAAAAAAAACATAGGCATATCTGAGCGCTCACACAAATTCGTGACCCTTGATTTTCCAAATATTTCTTGCCTGCTGCCGGCACTGCTCTTCCGTCCGGCCCTTTTATCTCCTTCATTTCCCTCACATTCTCTATTCACCCTTTCTGCCCCTCATCTCTCTGATATAGTTCTAACCTGGCCAAACCAATCTCATCTTCGCAAGCAGTCTTGAACATGTCTACATCAGTTCCTCTCAGGGCTTTGAACATCGGAAACATCAATCCTCATATCCTCAAAGCTCAGTATGCGGTCCGTGGCGAACTTGCCCAACGTTCCGAAGTGTACCGTCAACAGCTCGCTACCGTAATTCTTCTCCCCGTCTACAGCCAATTGCTACCGCTAACAGCTACTGAGGGCAACAGAGCAGCGACAAACTGCCTTTCGACACTGTTATTTCAGCAAACATTGGAAACCCGCAACAGTTGGGCCAGAAACCTATTACCTTTTTCCGCCAGGTTTTGAGTATACTCGAGTACCCAGCTCTGTTGGAGAAGGAAGGATTGTTCCCTGAGGATGTCCGAGAGAGAGCGAGCCTTCTTTTGAAGGAGGTGGGGAGCGTTGGCGCTTACTCTCAGAGTCAAGGATGTTTGGGAATTAGGCGGAGTGTTGCAAAATTTATCGAAGGTTTGTATGCTCTCCCATGCGATGCCAGGGTGTGCCTGGAGTTAATTTGAGGCTTTAATAGCTCGCGACGGACACCCTGCGGACCCCCGCGATATCTTCTTGACAGCCGGAGCTTCCTCTGGAGTCAACACCATTTTAAGCACCATCTGCTCACATCCCGCCACCGGGGTGTTGATTCCGATCCCCCAATATCCGCTTTATACTGCTACGCTTGCTCTTGTCAATGCCACCCCGGTCCCCTACTTTTTGGACGAGGCTACCGCGTGGTCTACTGGTGCCGATCAGATTCGTTCCGAAATTTCAAAGGCCAAGGCAGCTGCTACTGACCTTAAATGCCTCGTTGTAATCAATCCGGGGAATCCAACTGGTGCTACACTTACAGCGTCTGGGATTGAAGAAGTCATTGCCTTGGCTGCGGAAGAACACCTTGTTATCATTGCCGATGAAGTCTACCAAACCAACGTCTACTCGGGCGAATTTCATTCTTTCAAGAAGGTTCTGCGTAACATGCAGAGGGCATCGCCAGGCGTTTATGACCACGTGGAACTTGTCTCGTTCCACTCTGTTTCTAAAGGAATGGTGGGAGAATGTGGCCACCGTGGTGGTTTCTTTGAGCTCGTCGGCTTTGACCCAGAAGTACAAGCCCAAATCTACAAGCTGGTCTCTATTGCCATCTGCCCTCCTGTCATTGGACAGTGTCTGGTTGAACTAATGGTAAACCCGCCGGCTCCGGGATCACCGTCCTGCGAGCTTTACCAGCAAGAGTACAACTCCATTTTTGAAGGCCTCAAGCTCCGTTCTCGTGCTCTACACGACGCCTTCCTTAGGATGGAAGGTGTTCAATGCCAAGACCCTCTCGGCGCAATGTACCTATTCCCAACAATCACAATCCCCACCGCGGCAGCAAAAAAGGCACAAGAGGAAAGTCGCCGCCCCGATGAGTACTACTGTATGAGACTCCTCGAAGCGACCGGTATCTGTGTTACCCCTGGCAGCGGATTTGGCCAACGCGAGGGCGAGTGGCATTTTAGAACCACCTTCCTCGCTCCCGGAGTCGACTGGGTAGGAAGACTCGAGAAGTTCCATGAGGGCTTTATGAATGAATTTAGGTGATGATGGGGTTCTGTTTTTGTGTCGGAGTCTTTTTTGGTTCCTCTCTTTTTTTCTCTCTTAGATGAGGATGATACATATTTCTCTTTTTTTCCCTCCATGTTTTTTTGCGGTTTGCGTGGAGAGCGCAATGCTTGGGAAATTTGCTCAACATGGGGCAGAACACACTAAAATTGTGGGCTTTTTGGGATACCACTACTCACTCAATCGCCCTTTGTGAAAATTTATAGAGAAAAGGTTCAATAAACTCCGGTGCTAGAAATACCCGCACAAAACTTGTAACTTTTTGCTGTGACTTTTGCAGCAGTGCAGTGAAGTATGAGACGTGCCTGAGCCGATACCACTCCAAGCAAGGCACTACGTATTATGGAAGATGTACTGCATCGCAGTAGGCTACTTGGGTCGGATGCTCCTTGCTTCATATGTATAGACAATAGGTTGGTAAAATGGGAAAGAATATGGTGAAGGACCGCTGGAGCCGGATCAGGCGGTTGCCTTAGTAATAGTGGTAATACGCTAATCTGCGAAGGGTGGGGTTGCCACAGCTAACATAGTGGAGGGTCAACGAACAGAGGAAGACATTGAAGGGTGCGCCAGAAACCTAGCGGCCTGGCGAAGTGGTGAGGCTGTTCGTTGCCCCACCATCCCAGCAGTATGTCCCAGACATCCCTCTCCGCCTATCATACCAAAAGCACAACCTCATGTCAAAACCCAATATATCCATGGAAATTTGAGATACTCCAGTTTTCCCCGGATCAGTGTGGAGAGAATCGTTCACTCTATCATCATCCAATAGAGCCATAATTCTAACTGGAGAGGTGGTGGCCGGATATCCTTTGGTATAAAATACATAGCTAAAGTTGGGCTATATTTTCTTCCTCTTAGTAAAGTACTTCTTCTAGAGATGGGCCTTCCTCATCCATATGTCCGAAAGGGGTTCCGACGTGTAATAGTGACTTTTGCATCATAAGCTGGCTACTCCAAATTTGGAAAGAAAAAAAAGAATCAGGACCCCCCACCCCCCCCCGGGAAAATCGTATTGTATATCTTTTTTTTCTTTTCCCTTTTCCTTTCTTCTTTTTCCCTTTTCTTCCTTTGCTATTATTGGTGAAAAAGAAAAAAAAAAAATATCGAGTTTTTAAAATATTGGAAACCGACTTCGAGTGATGTGTTGTGATATTGTTGGATTCTCAGAGGTTTATCTTGGTCATCGTGAGAAAAAAGGGAGGGGAGGTATGGACCCCCCCCCCCTTGTCAAGTTTGAAGGGTAGCGATTTCCAGGATGTAATGTGTACGGTGCCACCCCCCCTGTGTTCTGTTATATGTGTTGTTGATGTACGATTTGTATAAGCTGGGAAGGTATGATGAGTGAGTTCGAGGGACCCTTCGGAGGTGTTGTTATTTAGGCTTGCGGATTCCCTGGGAAGAGGAAGGAAGGAAGGAAGGAAGGAAGGGAAAGGGTTAATGTGGGGGGTTTTTTTTTTTTTTTTGTGATACCGGTGGAATATCCTTTGAAGGTTATTATATTATAGGTGGGGAGGGGATGGAAATACTCATTTTGAGATTTCATGTATCGTATTCGGGTGGTGGGGGGGGACGCAGTCAAGATCATGAAAGTACGGTACTTCTGCTGCTGCTCCGTGTAAAGCTCTACGGAGATGAGGGTTAAGTCCTCCGACACTAGAGGACTCTATGTAGAGTATTGGGGGACTTTGTTGCTTACTCTCCAGCGGGTTCTAACATCGCTGATTGTCGTCTCCTTTACGTCAGGTTATGATATCTCTTTCCTCCCCCCACTTGGTGGGATAGTATGCTTCTTGAGGTGGGTGGGGATAGCACCCCTGGGCGGACTAAATTTTGCTGTGCTGCGGGCGCGTTGGGGTAGGATATTGGGAATTGGGTGAAGTGAAAGGAGAGAGAAACATGGAGAGAGAGAGAGAGAGAGATGGCCCCTATGCTGCCTGAGCGGTTGGGAATCTAGCTTCTTTTACTCTGCGAGTAGCTGTATAGCATTATCTACTAAATGTTGAGTATTTGAGCTCTATGGTCAACCGCTCGCTCAAGGGTTTCGCTTAGGAGTCTACCCGGAAAACCCTCCAGATTAGCGAGCATCCAGAATCGATTCTGCCTCTTGTATCGAGAGCTTTATAGTTATTTTGCTACAAAAAAATATCTCTTGCCATGGGTCTCATGGCCTTCACTACCTACCCTCGGCGGTTTTTATTCGAACCATGGATTCGTCACTGGTGCGAGGCGGCTCGAGTCATCTTTTCTCGGTATGATTGATATTCCCGAAAGGCTTGCGACCGGTACGATACGATAGGTGATGCTCGATCGGGCTCTGTTTTTTTCAATCCGTCATGTATAATCACTCGAATTTGGACCCGATTCCTATTATTTACCCACTCTAGTGAACTAAGTCACAGGATTTCCTAGGCTCCTAGGCTAGTTTCTACCTAACCACCTCCCGTATATCCCTCTTTCTTCGTTCAGCCCCCCCCCCGCCTATACCTACCCGAGCTCTTGTGTGCTCCCAGGACGTTTATCAACCATCAATCGATCTGTAAAATAAACCCCTTGCAAATGCCCCTCCAGTCTTCCTGACATAGTGATATCAACCTGTCATAGACTGGCAGTTCTAATATATCCTCCCTGTGCCCGCTGTGATATCTATTTCTCCAAGCGGAATCAGTGCCCAGGTTTGCGATATATATGGATCCTGGGCTCAAAAGGCTCAAGCCTAATACCCATAACGTTAGCAAGCCGGGCTCCTGGTTGGTGAGGATTGTGTGATTTGAGATTGCTAGCCTGCTCGAATCGTTACAGAGACTGCATGATACTTTTATACTAAAGAATGCTTTGGGGAAAGGTCTCTCCAATGAGACCTTGACTTTATAAAGTGGTCCTGCAAGTGGTATATAGAGCTGGGTCTGCTCGTCGATTTTTGAGGTTGCCAGAATGTGAATCGATTAGCTGGGGGAGTGTGTTATGACCATTTCCAAGAAAAGAATCGGGAAAAATTGGATACTGTAGCTGTGGAGGCATTAGCCGACTAACTATACCATACCGGATCATTTACCTTTTTTCCCATTCCGAATACTTGATGCATCCCCCTGCCCAGGTATAACACAAGTACAGTTGATCATGGATGAGCATTCGTGCGGTGGATTTGTACTCGGGAGAGAGGAGGGGTCAGTAAAATAATCCGAAAGACCTCTTTCTGCCGATACCCCTACAGATCTCTATGGAGAGAATGGTAATTTGATTCGATTTTTAACGACCTCCCCCCCGCGGGTGGGTGATCTGTTTTGATTATCTGCCTGGGGCGTTTGCGCTGGACTTGACGGGTGGTAGATTCTATAGAATGCGGGGGCTGGGGCTTCGCGTGCTGAAGAGTGTGGGTTTGGATACCGGGTGAGGTGGTTGAAGATATCAGTTGCTTTTCATCTATGATGTTCCTCTTGTATTCGTTCAGCAGGGATTAGGTTACATTTCGGTATACGAGTATTTTCTCTCACTGTGCCAGCAGTCAACTTCAGATGGGAGAGGATCTGAGAGCGAGTAAATATGACTTGTGGGACAAATAATAGTATCTCCATTGAAATAACTGAAGGGAAAGAGAGTAACTGAACTACTGTAGAGCACTAAACCTTTACCGGCTGTATTTTCTACAACCCCGTTATAGCAAAAATTGTCATGACAGAATAATCTGATATAGCAACTCAATAATAATATGGATATAACCCCCCCGCCCCCGAGATAAGATTTACGAAGCACCACTGAATCCCCTCTACTCGTAGCAATGGGCTAGGTTATAGCCTGAATTTCAACAAGTGACTGAACGAGAACCCAAACTTTATTTTGAGCCCGGAGAGAACCGCTTACAAGCACAGGCCACTCGGCCGTTATCGGTCAGTTTCATTTGTCCGGGGCTAGGATGGGGGTGTTCCTATCGGGAAGACTAATAGTTTCAGACGGTATCCTATCATGATATGTGGAATAGCCGGCTTTGGGGGTACTTGTAGAACCCCCACGATAGGCCCCCAGGTTTTTTCAAGCACTCGAGCACCAGTACTCGTACACGGGTACAGCAGAGAATTTTCTCACCGGTTCCCTTTGACCAATGACACAACGAATCTACTGACGATAGCAGTAACTCCCCCCCCCCCATGGTAGGTCAAATTTCATGGACGCGAGACGCAACTAGAAAAACTGGTTGTACGAGTACAGTATCCATAATTTTTGGTATGCCTCCCACCAGATCGTGACACAATACCAGGTTTTAGGGGGGCCATTGCCGGGTCATTTTTGCTACAGTATTCGAAGGGATGGGATTCATTGCTGCAAGATAAAGGAGAAATGTCGAGACGTTTATCTTATGATTGTGCCATCTCCGCTGTTTTGTATGGTCGCATGGTAAATCGTTAGCACCCTACTCGAGTATGATACCTGATCCTAGCCGAACCCTGCAGGACTTCTCTGACAAAAGGCTGGTCATGTTGGTGTTTTTTTGTTTGGGGCTATTGTGCTAGTACTTGTACCTTACAGGTAGGAGGAGTACCTGCGACAGGGTAGGGGAGAAAAGGAAAGAAAAGAAAGAAGAGAGAAAAGAAGAAGACTTGTGCTTCCTGCCCACAAAAGTTAGCCCTTGCCTTTTTGTGGCGTATGCTCGTGAAATCCTACATAGGGGTAATGCAAGTAGTATGAGGAACGGATTCATCCCAGTGAACTGTGAACCAGCCATGCATATCTAACCCACTGGGAGTACTAGTACTAGTACTCGAGTAGGATGTCAAAATGGATGGGGAGGATTCCTTCTTCCCCCACTCTCGTTCCTTTTCTTTTCTCCCTTCCGTTGATATCCCGCGGAAATCGAGCGAGTCATGGATAAACTCCACGCATATGCGATTTCTCTTCAACATGTCGGTAAAAGGGGGTGGGAGGATTTCCTTTTCCACTCGGCCACCCCGATTCACGAACCCTAGCCCCCTTGGCTCTTCAACGGCCAAGTGTCGAAGAAGAAAAAAAAGCCACAAGTCCCAACCTTGGTATCCCGTTGACAAGCAGTTGGGTCAGGCAGAAAAGGACAGTCTTACTTGTCATATTTCGGTATGGTGTGCTTGCCCGTTACAACCCGGTGGCGGGACAACCCGCTGTTCCACAGCATTTTCAATTTCGACACTTTATCACCTCTGCTCGCGAGAATAATGATCATGATATCGGGTGCCTCCAGAACGCTGGTGAGCCAGAGGTATGAACGGAGCAACGGAATCACCAAAAAAATACGAGGTCGTGGATTGGTATGCAGAGCGTTGGTGTGTCAAAAATCGCTTTTGGTTGCATTAATCTCAGGCTTAAGTCAGGTGAGGTTTAACTGGCCATAACTTTATACCTTTCATAGTCGTAGTTTGGACCCTGATTTGGGAGCTGTTTTACTAACATCGGTATAATTGTTGTCAACGGGGAGTGACACTACCTGACTGGTTCAGTGATAAATTGTTCTGGTCCCCCACCATCGAGGTCTGGGTTGTGAGCCGGAATTCAGAGCATCTTCATTTTCATTTATTTTGATTGCCATTAATTCTGCTCTGGCCAATCCCTCAAGCTGACTATGGGGTGCACGGGTGGTGCTTTCTTGGTGTGCGAGTATCATACTAGACTACCGTACTGGAGGACAGGATAGGCGAGACGTCGTGTCGGGTTAGCTTACTCTGTGTACCTGTACGTACAGTACGAGCACCGCAATGCTTAAGGCTTGACACTGGATCGGTACATGCCTCGTAGTTGCCAAAATGTGTTTGGTTGACCTCAGGAGTCCAGCTTTTTAATCTTACTACCGGAGCAAGAGCCAAATAAAGCCTTAGTATGCTCTAACAAAATCCCCCACTCAATAAGCAACCATCAATCTCGACTTGGTATCCATCGATCGGGAAAGGTTTAGACAATGGGAATTGGTGTTAACGCACTTGCATAGAAGTAGAAACAGAGCACTACTTTCTGAAAGCAACGAGTTATGTGTCAGTTGGGAAGGTGGAGCAGTAGGGTGTTAGCCGATCAACCGTCAGGAGGAGAAGATAGAAGTGGGGTAGATGTAATGATCAGAAATGGGGTGTTAGTTATGTGCATGTTGATCGAGGCAGATTCCTGAAGAGAAAGAGAGTGGATGAATCGACTATAGGCCTGTAGAGAGCTTTCTCCTACTGCAAACATGTGTCCAACCATTTAGTAAGGTATAAGGAGGTGGTCAACAAAGCAAAGGTTAAGTGAGGTAAAACAAATAAACTAAGTGAGGCAAAAAAGTAAAGCGGAAATGGGGGAATCCATCAAGGATGACTACAAAAGAGAAGAGGAGGGGCTCAAAGGGGTAAGACCCTTTTAAGCAGAGAGAGGAGAAATAGGTGAGGACAAGTCTCCATCTAATAGGAAGGTCAGAAGAAATGACAACAAGTCAAAATAAAGGAGGTGATGATGTCTGATAGGTTTGGGGTTTTAATTACTGGATATGTAGAGGAGACAAAGGATATTTAATTACAGCAAGGCCAGCTAACTATTTATCCATACTGTCTCAATCCTTTTATTGGTTATATATCTGAAGTAACTTTTCAACTTTAATCATTTTCAAACATTATCTAACCATTATCATAGTTTAACCTTCAAGATATTTGCTTCTCCTGGCCTAAAGATACTGCAACCTATTCATCAATTAGAGGTTGCTATGGACACAACTAGTAAATAGTATCCCATCTTTGTACTAAATGAAATTAGTTCAGTTGATGCTATCTATTTGTGAATATCTTATAGAGTACAAGATAATTAGTCTAAATAGCTGTCTTTCTTTCATATATAGACTCAAGATTATATGGATTTAGGCTACCAAGAATGTAATACTTGTTATTGGTCTATTTAGTTTATTTTACCTAATTTATCTTCTTTGAGCAAATTTGATTAGCTTTACACTATATACTACTTCTTGCTATAATAATTTGTAGTTATATTATAACCTTCTTATGCTATATAATATCATATTCAATTTCCAATAACTCCTTTACTTGCAACTAATCTTTATATATGTAATAAGTTCAAAACCTAATTATAACAACAATGACCAAGATATAGAGATTTTAGAACTATATAATATGCTGAACCAACTTATTTTATACAATAAATCTAATGAATCCTTCAATAATAGTCTTCTTGAACTTTTTCTTCTTTATATACAACTTCCTTCCTTGATAGTAACAATTGGAAATATATTCAAGTCAACTACTGGCTTTAGAAAATATTATGAGAGTTATACAGAATACTGTATATATGACTTGCCATATCTGAATTGCTTAATCTTAATGAGTTTTCAGAAGTTGCATGCTAGCAGGCTACACAAAATAACATTGATCAAAAGCTAGTACTTTAAAGCTTAAGCAGACTGGTCAAACTATGAACAGATTCCTACCTGTCATATGTCTTACAAGTTTGCTTAAACCTTGAACTGTATTGTGACTGTAATCTACTCTCAAGTCCCTCAGGAATCACAAAACAGACTCTGAAATACTATTAGGATAGGGGGGAAGTATCAATAGGTAGATCTTCAATAGACAAGGTTAAAGGTATAGAACTAATAAAGTGACCGTTCAACCTGTAGTATTAAAGATGATAGTTGTATGAAGCTTGAGAGTCCAAATCCTTAATGAATTACAAGCTCTTTAAATACCAAAGATTGTAGATAAAAAAACTTACTGAAATGTAAACATGCTCTCCAACAAACATGCTATCAGACAAAGCATAACAAGGTAACCATATTGCGAAATGAGAGGGTTAAAAGTGACAGGTTGGAGCTAACAAAACAAGTAATGAAATCCAAACAAGAAGAAATAAGTGATCACTAATGCTAAACAAATCTAGTAGGTATAGCAGGAGAATAGCAATACCCGAATGGGTTGAAGCAAGGAGTGAGTAATGATAAGTGAAACAAGGAAAGAATAATCAGTTAGGAAATCATAACCGACTAGGAAAGAACAACCAAATGGTAGCCCTTATCAGATATAAACCCAAATCTGTAATAACCAACATCAAGTCAGTAGTAATAGTAGAAACATAATAGGATTCTGTTACAGTGACTTAATGATATATAGAACTTGAGAAAGTTTGAGAGAGGAGGGGTGCTGTTTGGTATATGTGAAGATATTGCAGTATCAAAGGCTGTCTCTTATATTTAATAAGGCGGCACTGAGATTTGAACGCAGTATCTTGTAGACTAAAAAGCTGTGATTCCAGTATTGCGCTACTGAGTTGTAAGGATACAGGAGGAGAAAACCCGAAATATATATACCCATCTCCGTATCACGTGAAATTCAGCCATACATGTGACTCGTCATATGTGTATGTGTTACATGACTCACATACACACATGACTACATAGAATGTGATAACGTATTTTTTCCAACACTTCCCCTACGTTTCCATTTCTATCTTCATCAGTAATTTCTCAAATGAAATCTGCGATAATCACTTAGTACATAGATCTGATACATTGTTTTCCGACTCAACTCTAACTACTTGAATATCTCCTTTCTCACGCAGCTCTCTAACAGAATGGTAGCGGACATCGATGTTTTTGGTTCGATCTAAGACTCCATGGTTCTCTGTGAGACTTGTTGCAGCTGTATTATCATAATATACAATCGGCGTTGTTGTAATGCCCATTTGCTTTAAGCCTCGTCTAATACAAACACTCTGGTTTGCCGCAAATGACAGTGCGACATATTCAGCTTCCGTAGTTGATTGAGCTACTATGCGTTGTTTCTTGGAGCGCCACAGAACTGTATGCCCATGAGTCTGTATAATCAATCCAGGGAAGGATTTTCTATCGTCGAGGTTCGATGCATAGGAACTGTCGCTGTAGACTTCCAGAGGCAGAGCCTCTGTATCGTGTCGGAAGCTTAGTCCTTTGTTCTTTGTACCTTTAAGATAGCGAAAAACTCGTTTGGCAGCTGTTAGGTGGGTGTTTGTTGGGTTGGATGCAAACTGACTGAGGAATGCGGTCGCATATGCGATGTCTACTCAGGTAGCGACGGCAGCATTCATCAAGGATCCTATTATGGATTGCTATATTTTCTGGTCGCAGAGTTCCTCATCAGGAGTAGCTTTAACAAGTGGTGAGTATGCTTCGATTGGGGTTTTGGCTTCATTTGCATCAGTCATACCAAATCGTTCAAGAATTTCTGTAATGTATCTTTCCTGGTATAGCTTGATACCGGTTTCTGTTCTTTTAATGTGGATACCGAGTAGCATAGATGCTTCACCAGAATCGGTACACTGGAAGCGGGATCGTAGTTTGTCAACACAATGGTTGACTTTGGAGGGATTGCCGGTGATGAGAATGTCATCAACGTATATACAACAGTATAAATCTGTTGCAATTAGGATACATGGATTAAAGTCGGTAACCTTTAGGTTCATCGTTTCTAAGGCTTGGGTAAGATGTTGATACCATAGGCGTGGGGATTGTTTAAGGCCATAGATTGCTTTCCGTAACTTCCATACTTTTCCTGGTATGCGGTATCCTTCAGGAATTTCTAGATATGCTTCGTAGTCTATGTTACCATACAGGAATGCACCCTTGATATCTAGTTGTCGTAGGACGTACCTTCTCTTGATTGCTAGACTTAACAATACCCGTAATGATTCTAGGCATGCCACATGGGCATATACTTCTTCGAAGTCTTCCCCTGGTATTTGGCTGAATCCTTTAGCACAATATCTCCCTTTTCGTCTTTCAATGGTTCCATCTGTTTTAACCTTTGTCTTATATATCTATCGTCCTTTGAGAACTCTTTTGGTATTAGGTCTGCCGACTTCGTCCGCAACCTCTCTACTTTTCAGAACATCCATTTCCTCCTGCATTGCTATCTGCCATTCAGCCTGTTCTTCGGACTTCATTGCTTCTGCCTAGCTTGTGGGGTCAGGCTTGTAGTAGGAGAGTCCAATGAAGGATTCCTTGCTCATGGCTGTGTGTTGTTGTCGAATTTTCTCGAGTATCGCTTCGCGTTGCAGCTTATATTGTAGACTAACTTGTTCAGGGGTACCTGTCCCTCCTTCGCCTCGCATGTAGCTTTTGAATGTTTCATCGCATTTTCTCAATTTGGCATTCAAGTCCTTGAGCTTGGCTTTGGCTACGTCCTTTTGATATTCCAGACCTTTGGTGGTTTGGAATCGGGTACGAGTTGATAGTCGTCTTGGAGGTTCATCAGGGTATGCTCCTGGTACCTCTGTTTCTTCTGCATGGTCTTCGTATTCGACTGGAGGATTACTTTCATGTTGTTCTTCGTTTTCTGGAATGGCTTCTTGCTCCGGAATTGTAGCAGTACTTTCTTGATGATATTCGAATGAAACTCCTTTCATTATCCCAAACCTGACGTCTCTTGCTTCAGTCACTGTATGTCGTTTAGGTATGTAAATCCGATATACTGTAGGACTGGAAGTGTAGCCTACTAAGTGACCTTCTTCAGCTGTAGGATCCAACTTGGTTCTCTTTTCTGAAGGAATGTGTACTGTCGTAGATGTGAACCAAGGACGGAGGTGGTTAATGTTTGGTTTCTTACCATATAGGTACTTGAAAGGTTTTGTCTTTATCGTGGAATGCCATCGTCTATTGTATAGGTAGGCAGCAGTAGAATATGCTTCCCCCTATAGAAACTTTCGATTGGCTGGCAACATACATCGTACCATGGTTGTAAGGGTATGATTTATTCTTTCGGCAACACCGTTTGATTCAGGGTTGTAGGCTGGTGATGTGGTATGGATTGTACCTCTTTCCTTTAAGAACTGGGATACTTTCTGGTTTACATACTCTGTTCCATTATCGGTGTAGAGACGTTTGATTCGTACTTCGAATTGTGTATGTATAAGGTTCCAGAAATCTTGTATTGCATTCTCAGCTCCGTTCTTTGACTTTAGCAAGTATAGCCAACAGTATTTGGAATAGTCGTCCACGAATGTCATGTAATATTCGTTTTTTCCCAAGGTTAGGACTGATATATGACTGCTCAGATCTGAATGGATTTTCTCGAAAGGTTTCTTTGTTTCGATATTTTTTCCATATGGCACACTATGTGTTGATTTTTGTGTCTTGCAAGTTTTACAGTTAAAGTCTTGAGGTTGGGGAATGGGCAATGTGTCGTTATAGTAATCTCGAATAGTGCTAGGATGACCAAGTGCCAGGTGTCTTTCCTCATAAGGTGTCATCAGAGCCTTCTCTTTATGTGTCCTTATATACCACAGCCCGTCCTTTTTCTCCGCAACCATGAATATCCTTCCATTCTTCACATATCTTCTCTCTCCTTTCTCAATTTCCACTCTTACTCCAACATCATCAATCCTTGATTCAGACACTAAGGAGTATCGAAACGATGGTACATAAAGTACTATTCAGAGTTGAACCGTATGTCTGGATCCGTCCAGCAGTCGCACAGGGATCTGAATGTCTCCTGTTCTGGTTGCTTGATGAGTTCTGACATCTGCCGTTACTATATTTGCTTTTGTGGGTGATAGGTTTTGGAAGTCACCTTCGTTTGGTGATATGTGGTCAGTGGCTCCTGAATCACAAAGCCAACTAATTGTCATCCTCCTATCGCTCTCATTCGCAATTTGTTGAGACTTGGTCATCAACACGGTAACGGTAGCGTCGGTAACGTTTATCGATTTTGGTTCCTTGTTTCGATATTTTTTCTCCTTGTCTCTTTTGAGACCATGGCAGTCCTTGAGGTTATGGTTGTCACTCTTCTTGTCTCGTGCTTTGCACCAGGAACAGAATTTCGTTCCTTTTTGTTTCCTTGATACGAATAGCACTTTTTCATCTTCCCTTTGTTCGGTTTTCTCTGCTGCTCTGCTAACGAAGAATTCCCTTATGTCTACATAACGGTTATCTCCTCGTGCAGCCAGCATATCACATAGATCTCCATGTTGCTCTTTTATCGAAAGCAGGAAGAATGCTCCTTTGGTAGCTTCAGACTGAACCACTGCTTTTAGCGTGGTTAAGAGCTCATCAGCCTTTTTGCCTTTCGCGTTTGAGCATCGTTGAGATAGGCGGTTCCAGGCATTTTCGAAGTAGGAGATATGTTCGGAGAGATTTTTACCAGGTGTGAGTTTGGTGAAGATGTTTTCAAGAAGGACTAGGTTTGTGGATGGTGTTTCTTTGTCAAACCGGTCCCTTAGTGACTGCCATGCCTCAGAGACCAAGTTGTAGCAGGTGATATCAGCTGCGTAGCTGCCTGCTGCCTGGTATAGGAAGAACTTTGCTAGTTCATTTCGCTTATTCCAGTCCTTGGTCTCTTTTGAGGAGGAGGTTCCTTCGTCTTCTGGCTCAGGTTGTTCTATTGAACCGTCGACCATATCCCATAGATCGCATATGTTGAATGCCGTTTTCCACATTTGTGCCCATGACTGATAGTCCCGTTGTCCTTCTAATTTTGGATAGTCTTTCAGGGTAAGGGATAATCGTCCAACTGTGGAGTCTGTTGGTGAGGTGTCTTCGGTGGACATTTTAGCGGTTAACGTGGGATAGGTCTATTGTTGTTCAAATTGGTGTTGGGAGGAAACGGGTTTGTTCTGCCGATGTTTCTATGACTGTACAACCTTTTTATTGCGAAGTACTCAAGCTGAAATCGAAATTCGTCACAACAGAATGGGACTATGTTCGTTTCTTTGTGATGACTTATAGGAAACGGTCTTAATCTCCCACAACCAGGACAGTCAATGATCGATGTAGGGTTGAAATAACCTCGGTATTCGTCACTGGTTAAATCTTGTGGTAGATGTGATGCTTTGGCTTCGAATTCGGATATTGGGTATTCGGGTGCGTAGTAGTAGGTATGTGGCATTTGTTTCCTGATTTTACTCTCTTCGTTTAGGGAGAGGACGAGTGTTGATGCAGTTACTGTAGTGAGATTGCTTGTGTTGTCTATAATAGACGTCTGCGTCACTCATAGAGTGATAAGAGGGAGGAGGTGTGTGAGGAAGGTAACGGTAGAAGCTTTTTAGTGTATAAACAGTTTTTGTCAAGTGGTATATGGTTGGGTAGCGGAAGTCTTGCTAACCCGGGCTCATAACCTGGAGATATTGCAGTATCAAAGACTGTCTCTTATATTTAATAAGGCGGCACTGAGATTTGAACACAGTATCTTGTAGACTAAAAAGCTGTGATTCCACTATTGCGCTACTGAGTTGTAAGGATACAGGAGGAGAAAACCCGAAATATATATACCCATCTCCGTATCACGTGAAATCCAGCCATACATGTGACTCGTCATATGTGTATGTGTTACATGACTCACATACACACATGACTACATAGAATGTGATAACGTATTTTTTCCAACAATATGTCACCAGCTAATCCTAAATAAGAGAGGAGGAATTGGTAAAGCTTTTTCTGAAGACTTTTGTTTTCTTTAAAACAGAAAATAGCATAAATTTTCCTATTAGAATGTTGATTTTTCCATTTACCAGAAGATAAGGCTTGAGGTATTGAAGAACATTTACATTAGGCTTATAGGCTAACAAGGCATGGATATAATTGTTCTTTCTACTGTTTTTTTTTTTTTTTTTGTCTCCGGTGCCCCTTTCACCCATACCACAGGGTGAATGCCAGGATTGTCCTGCACCTAGTATCATACCAATAAAACCGTGGATTCAACAAACCTTTTCTTTTCTTTTTTCATTTTTTTTTTTTTTTTTTCACAGCAACGCGAGGTGGCGAAGAACTGGCTACCCGAGCACTCGAGTATACTCACCTTTACGAGTAGTTGCTGGAGTACCCCGCCCTTCCCAGGCCAAGATCCTCTCACCTCGTTCATGCTGACTGTTGTTGCTGTTGGCAAGTGCAAAAATAAAAGCCTTTAGCGCGCGGACGCAAGTGGCAGAAGTGCACTATGCAACATGTGAAACTCCAAACACATCTACCCCCAAGTTCTCACACTGACGGTTTGAGATTTTGTTTATACACAAAAATAATTTACCTCATTCCGAGTTTTTCTAAAAGGCTTTCCCGTTTTCCAAGTAATTCGTGAGAGAATTATGAGGAAGAATTCCCACAAGAATGTAGACTAATTAACACGTCTTGCTGGCAGACTGAATAAACAAAAGAAATAGCAGAACCCATATGTACCCCAGAAAATCAAAGAAAATAGCAACCTGTACCCCACCGCACCAACCCTACAGACAACCGTCCCTGTGAAGTGAAAAAGAAATGAAAGGAAAGGAAAGAAAAAATTTCGTGAAGCCGTGACAGAAAAGAAATAAATATCCACAATATTTATCCGAGAAGCGAAGGATGAGTAGGAAGTGGTGAGGAAAATGGAAGGAGTGAATAAGGAAAATATTATTGACAATTTACTTTCTCGAAAACATCCGCTTCCAACCTGTTGGAGCCTTCGTACTCTCACTCTCAAACTCGCTCTTAACATTCCCCTTCTCCAGAGCCGAGTCGTCAAAACTATCGACAGGGCTCGGAGCTCTGAGCCTAGGAGCCCTGTGAGGGATATCGCCCTGGGTGCCCATGGTGAACTCGCCCTTCGCATTGACGCCAATCTTCGGGATGGTCGAACGTCTTCCACTCAACTCCCACTGCCTCCTCCTCCTGAGATACCACAAGACGCTGACAATCATGCCAGCTACGCCCACCACTACAACCGCCGAGATGATGCCGATTTGAGCCCCGAGGGGAATGTTCATGAAAGTATCCGATTTCCCAGATGCTCCTGCATTGTTCTCCTGCTGATTTGTCTCATCGATGATACCGTTCGAATTACTGTCGTAGGATTGGCCCGGAGTCGATGGGTAGTATTCCGAGCTTTCGGGAACCGACGAGGGGGACGGCTCAAGAACAGCAGATGTTACGGTGATTACTGAGGGAAGGGGAGTATTTGTTGGGGCGCCCACGGAGGCTGATGTAATAGTTGGGTCTTGAGCCACGACAGTGGTGAGAGCTGTCAGGAGGCATAGTGCCATGATGCTCCTTCGGGGAATCATCTTGTATGTAGTTGTGAATGAAATAAATAAAAGGCTTATGTAAACGAAATACCGAATGTAAACAAACAACGAGTAGTGATGGTGTAGGATAGGTAGTAAATTCGCGCTGCGAGGATGCTAGCTTTCCTTATATGTTCGATATCCTGTACCGCACAATTCTGGATGACAATGAAATGGTGTGCAGGATAGACGCTGGCAAAGTGCAGTATTGTGATGGCGACAGGAAGAAATAGACTACTACTGAGGGAGCAGGCAGGTGTTGCTTATGTACCTACCATTCGCCCAGGACACTTCCCCCCATCCCTTCCCCTACTTTTTCTTTTTCTTTTCTTTTCTCTCTTTTTTTCCTCCCACCCACCCACTCTACCAACTGCGAGATCGGAACCGCACCTACATCACAAGCGAAGGGCAGGCTATGAGGATTGTTGGTGTGAAGAATAGCGAATAGGTTTGGTTGATTGGGGTGCTACTATTGTTAGACGAGTCTTGGCAGGGGAAGCATAACGTCTCTTCAGTGGCCAACAGCAAAACGCCTCTGTTTCTTGCGAGACGCATATATGTGAGATCTCCTCCCCTTCCCCCTTCCCCCCTC